>JAJKFI010000090.1:191314-221238 GCA_029204185.1 Lerista edwardsae
TAATAATAATAATAATAATAATAATAATAATAATAATAATAATAATAGCAGCAGCAGCTAATGGCTCTTAATTGCGCATTGTAAAACTGAGGCAATGGGCAGCAGCATTACCTGAACGACGGGGAGGCTGCAGCCGGTTTGGGGCTGGGGGCGGCCCCTGGGGGCCCAGCCACCCCCGGTGGGTCGCACAGAGCGGACATGCCGGTCCGATCCGCGGAAGTTCGGGAAGACCAGGTCCTTTTCTAGCCTCCCGCACTTCTGCGCCTGCGCGCGGCGGACTGTGGTCGCGGGGGGGGCAGTCTAAAAACAGCGCGCGCAATGAGTCCAGCTGTTTAAACAGTCCGTGCGGGTTCCGCCACCCGCAGCACTAGCGTTCCGCTGCCTCGTTCAAAGACCCCTTTTTTTGGTAACGACTGGGAATCAAATCTCCAGCTGTCTGTCAAAAGCAATGCTGGGGACTTTTTTTTTTTTTTTAAACAGGGCTTCCAGGAATTTCCAGTGGTACACAGAGTTTAAAATGAATAGCTTGAGTTAAAGTTGGGAGCCTAAAGGAGGACTGTATTGCAGAGCTTTTTCTAAGAATAGTTTTATTGACACACACACATCATGGTTTTAATTATATATACACACACTTTCCTGATACACATTCATTAAAAAACTCTCTCTTTGTCTCTCTTTATATATATATAAGATATATATATTAAGATATATATTTTTTCTTTAAGATATATATTTTTTTTCGTTGAAACTCATGATGACTAGAATTTGTAGAGGAGTAAGATATGGGACATGGTGCTTCAGCAAGTTAAACTGCTGCTGCTGGGCTTTCCGACTGGAAGGTTGGGAGTTCAAGACTGCGCAATGGAGTGAGCTCCTGTTGCTTGTCCCAGCTCCTGCCAACCTAGCAGTTCAAAAGCACCTAAATGCAAGTAGATAAATAGGGACTATTTTGGGGGGGGGGAAGAGAATGGGCGGGGATGCTGGCCACATGACCACAGAAGCTTGTCCTCGGACAAAATGCCAGCTCTACAGGCTTTGAAATGGAGATGAGCACTGCCCCCTACAGTCGGTCACGACTAGACCATTGGGTCGTGGGGAAACCTTTACCTTTTTAAGATCGGTTTACAGCCCAGGTCTTAATGAACACAGTGGGCTTACTTCTGAGTAAGGCAAATAGCAAGATTTTCAAACACATCTCTACTCATGACACTCTTCTAGGTTTGCCCCCCCCACCCCCATGCTGATCTGCAGAAATCAGCATCCATCTCCAGGTGACTTCTGAAAGCAATCAGAAGTTTACCCTGGCTTTTTTTTTCTTTTTTTTGGAAGGGGGAAGAGTAGCTTTACTTGGTTGGCAACCCTAAATTCATCCTATCTGCTTTTCTTTATTTTGTCCATTACACATTTTTGAATGGGAAGAAGTCTGGGGAGTGAAACTGGGATCCCCCTCTCTCGCTATGGCTAGTTCTTTTAGGCCTGTAATGCATTCTAGATAGAACAGGTACTTATCTGTGCTCAGTCCTGGGGTGATCAGTGCATGCTTGTGCTGTACACAAACACACACCCAGGAATGTGTTTTTATTCACAATTTAAACGGCAATTATACATTAGAATCGCTTTAAAAGTGTACTAGGCTGGTGATATAGTGTCAGCAGATGCAGCCACATGCATATAGAGGTATTAGAGAACTGTTTTATTTTTTTTGGCAGAGTGTGTCTGGAGTGTGTCTCCAGTGTGTCTGGAGACAGAATGGCTTACCGCCGGCGTTGGAGGTGCCTTCTGGCACTTCTTGAACCAAGAGCACAGGCGGTATGTGGGCCTGCACTAAGGCCCACAGGATTGGGCCTTGGTCATTCTCACCGACGACTCAAAGGAGCTCAGAGCCATTTGCCAAGAGAAACAGGACTGAGACAGACAGGAGCCTGTAAAACCTCTCAAGAGAGATGCTTTGCATTTTAAGAAGAATTTAATCACACTGATGTTTCCAGGGCTAAATCAGTTCAAAAATCTGACTCTCAGGTTTTTGGGGATGCTGTTTCTGTGCCCTCCACCGGCCTGCTCACAGCAAGGCGCAGAAGAAAGCACAAGGAAATCGGCCTCAGGGCTTCAAAGGCAGTTCTTGGCTCTCCGGTTCTGGTGCAGCCCCAGCTTCTGTCATCTCTACGTCTGGGCAGCCGGTTTGTTTTTCTTTCCTCTTCCTGATGTTTTTCTTTGGACCCAGGGAAGTGTCAACTGCAACAAGGAGGGGCAGAAGGAAGGAATTAAGAACACCACACTCTTGTTTCAATGCTTTGCTTCTTGGGGAGGCAGCCCCCAACTGCTGTTCCCAGATATGTATTAAGGGAAGAAGGGTTACCCTGCATTTTTGTTGTCTCCTTGGTGGTGTGGCGGAGTTGTTTTAACAGTTTCCTTTTCTTTTTCCCAGAGAGGGTAATATTTGCACGAGCACTAGAACTGGGAGAGAAGGGGTGCACAAGAAAGAGACAGTTTAAAAATGGTAACACAACAGAATACAATGAAAATTCCTGTTTTCCTTTGGCCAACCAAGACCAACAGAACATACACGCATTCTTCCTCTCTCAATCTCACTCTTATCCGCTTGCCAATTCCTGCAAACTATGTTGCATTTCCCAGCACTGTTCCAGATTCCTGATTCAGAAAGCCTTTCTCTACCTGTTGGACCCTCCTCCTCGCCTGTTTGCAAGACAGGGGATAAAAACCACTAGGATCCTGTTCTCTGCTCTAACCCCCCATAGACAGGGAGCACTGCCACTGTCTCAGAACCCAGGTTTGAAGTGATAGAATTAATCCAGGATTATCTACTGAACTCCATGCTTCCCATAGGGTGTGTTAGAAAAACCAAGGCATCTCCCAGCTGAACTGGGAAAAAGCTCCTATTTGAAACCTTAGGGTCCATGAAGGCATTGCTGAACCAGATGGATCAAGGTCCTGATGTGGCAGGGGGCTGCTTCAGGGGCCAAAATCCAGGCTCAGCAAGACTCACCATCGTTTCTTCAGGTGATGAATAGTGATCAGCCCTTCATCCACCACAGCTCCCACAATCCGATGTTTCTTCCTGTTCTGCTGGCTTAAAACGCGGCGCCTTTTGAAAAGCTTTTTCTGCAGCTCCTAAAAGTAAGGGAAACACACACACAAAAAGACTCCTTGAATCAAAAACCCTGTAGTCCCCAACTGTGCATTTGTTCTATCTTGCAGCAGAGGGTCCAAGGTTTGACCCCTGGCTACACCTCGGGAAAGATGACCCCTTGCTTGAAACCCTGGGGGAGATGCTGCTGGCCAGTGCTTGAGAAGGCTGAATTGGATGGATCAGAAATCTGACTCGGAAGGAGGCAACTTCCTGTGTACATGTCTTCTCATTGTTTGCCAAGACTGCCACACCGGTGGCATTCATGATTAAAATATAGATTTTTTAAAACAACTATAGCATCAAACTAGGAACTTAGGAACATCAGAAGAGCCTGCTGGATCAGGCCAAAAGTCCATCTCATCCAGCTTTCTATATCTCACAGTAGTCCACCAGATACCTCAGGGAGCACACAAGACCTCACGATGCCTGCACCCTATTGCCACTCCCTTGCACCTGGCATACTGAGGCAGCCCACTTCTAGAACCAGGGGGTTGCCATTTATCCATCATGGCTTGTCCCCTGTGATGGACTTTTTTCCTCCAACAACCTGTCCAATCCCGTTTTCAAGGCATCCAGACCTGCTGCCACCCCCGCATCCTGTGGCAAGGAGTCCCACAGGTTAATTACCCGCTGAGTCAAGAAACGTTTTCTCTAACATGGACGGAATATTTTCTCCATGGAAGAGACTCTCACAGACTCCTAATAGTGAGAAAAGGGGGCTCTCAATTACCGTCTTCGGCCTGTTGATCTTCCCTCCGGGCATCCCCATGTTGCACCCACGTGGCGCCTCCGTCCGCCCTTAAGTCCGGTATTTAATTTCCGGGTTGCCCTGCGTCATGTGACTTTAGTCACGTGAACAGAACCAAAATCTCCGCCCCTTTGCCCGCCTCCTATTGGTTCAAAAGTCTTGACCAACCAGCGTCGGGAAAAGAGTCGACTCCGCCCCCACTTTTTTTGTTCTTAGTGTCTTCTCGGCAATTTCTGAATGTGCCACTTGGTGGAGCCTTTGAGCCGCCCGCTTGGACTATAAATACTCATGCGCGGCGACCGGATTTCCTTTTCTTGCAATCGAGGTAGGTGCTGCGGTCATGAAAAGCGGGTAGACCCAGTTCTTAGCATTGTTGCTTGCTTGCTTGCTTGCTTGCTTGCTTGTTGTTGTTGTTGTTGTTGTTGTTGTTGTTCAGTCGCTAAGTCGTGTCCGACTCTTCGCGACCCCCTGGACCACAGCAGGCCAGGCCTCCCTGTCCTCCCTTAGCTTCCGGAGTTCGCCCAATTTCATGTTCATCGCTTCGGTGACACTATCTAACCATCTCACCCTCTGCCGCCCCCTTCTCCTTTTGCCTTCAATCTTTCCCAGCATGAGGGTCTTTTCTAAAGAGTCCTCTCTTCTCATCAGGTGGCCAAAGTATTGGAGCTTCAGCTTCAGCATTTGTCCTTCCAGGGAGCAATCAGGCTTGACTTCCTGTAGGATGGACCGATTGGACCTCCTTGCAGTCCAGGGGACTCTCAAGAGTCTTCTCCAACACCATAATTCAAAAGCATCTATTCTTCGGTGCTCTGCCTTTCTTATGGTCCAGCTCTCACAGCCATACATTGCTACTGGGAAAACCATAGCTTTGACTATGCGGACCTTTGTTGGCAGGGTGATGTCTCGGCTTTTTATTAAGTTGTCTAAGTTCGCCATAGCTTTCCTCCCAAGAAGTAAATGACTTTTAATTTCATGGCTGCAGTCACCATCTGCGGTGATCTTGGAGCCCAGGAAAATAAAGTCTGTTGCTGCTTCCATTTCTTCCCCTTCTATTTGCCAGGAAGTGCTGGGAGTGGTGGCCATGATCTTAGTTTTTTTAATGTTGAGCTTCAAGCCACTTTTGGCACTTTCCTCTTTCACCTTCATCAGAAGGTTCTTTAGGTCTTCCTCACTTTCTGCCATTAGAGTGGTGTTGTCTGCATATCTGATTTTGTTGATATTTCTCCCAGCAATCTTGATTCCAGCTTGTGAATCATCCAGCCCTGCCTTCCTTGCTTGCCTTGTTGCTTGCTACAAGTGACCATTTACCTCGGTTTTGTTGCATTTCCACCGCTTTGGATGCACTGATCCCGTGCACTGTGTGCGTTACAGCTATTTGCACGTGTGAGTGCGCAAACCGGTATATTCATTCATTCATTCATTCATTCATTCATTCGTAGAAGCAAAAAAACAAACAGAAAAAACTCGGATCCTCTAATCTTTAGGGGATCTTTAGGTGCTTGTAAAACAACAAGGGCCTGATCCACCCCCACCCCCCCGCAGTGTTAGTCTTGAGCTCTGTTTTTGGGGCTCTGCATTCCTGCAAAAGTGAGATGTGATCGCGTTGGGGGTGGGCGGCGTCGGAATGGCGAGAACCGCAAGCACAGAAGCCGCGTGGCGAGATCGTGGCATGCCTTGATTCTCACGTTGACCAGGATCCCTCCGGATTCCTGCGTGTAGCCCATTGAGCCCACATAGCAAGAAGTTCCCCCTTTCCCCCGTGCCTCAGTTTCTTTCCCCTTCCTCTGCTGTCAATTGATTTTCCGATTGTAAGGGCTTTGGGGCAGAGCCCTGTGCCCTTGTACAGAAACAGCATTTTCCCCCACCCCCGAAGTTACCATTCCTCTGGTGTTTCCCTTGGGTCTGCCTGGATTGTAAGCTCTTTGGGGCAAGGTCCCATGTGCTGTATTATTATCATCATCATCATCTGAGAGTGAGTGCCTGGCCCACCGTCACCCAGAAAACTAAATGGCTGAGTGAGGATTTGAACCTGGATCTTCCTGGGTCAAGAGCCACGACACCATCTTGGCTCTTGTAAGCGGTGTTCAAATGGGGTACTCTTCCATTGCGGTGGTTTCTCAACCTAGCGCCTGGCAGGGGTGTTTGCATGGCGCCAAAGTTGGCATTTCACAGTTCTGATGTGGCCTCCTTTTCTTGGCAGGGCTGGGCGTTGCAGTGCCCAGCTCTGTAATGTCCGGAGGCAGATGAACATGCACCCAGTGTTCTGTCTTCGGTGCCAGCGGCTATCCCATCTGCTGGTTCTATCCTCAAGCACTGGGACAAAGGGCTATCCTTCCTTGCACACACTGAGCGCGCAATCCTAGCCTGAAGTTTGGCCGGCACAAGGGCCACCGTAAAGTACGTTTGGACCACTCTCGGAGTCAGAGAGGACATGTGCCATCCTCCCCGACTTCAAGGCTGGTCCAAATGGACTTTGGGGTGCCCCTTGTGCCAGCTAAACTCTGCGTGCCAGATGCTAGGAAGCGGCAACAGGATTCAGGGGTCTCTCTGACGCATCTGGGTGGGTCACTGAGATGCAGGAAGCTGGACTAGATGGGCCTTTGGTCTGATCCAGCGGGGCGCTTCTGAGGTTCTGATGACTTTTCTTTCTGCCCAGGTTTTTGGCTGGATCCAGTGGTGCCGTGGAGTCTGGAAGAGCAGGGCTCCCCAACACAGCGGTCTGTGGGGGATGGGGCGCCCATCGAAGAGCTTGCTATTGCGAGTGATGACTGCAAAGTCAGCCAGCCCAAGCCCTCCTTGGTGCCCATCTCTGGTAGACAAGAGATGGGCACTATCACCAATCTGCTCCCTGAGGCAACGGGTTCAGTTGGCCTCGTGGATGGGGCCGGCTGTCAACACACAAGCAGTGTCCTGGCTCTCTTCTGTCAAATGATTGTCTGTCTTTGTGGGAGGACACCTGAGTTTCATTCCTTTCCCCAAATGAGGGAAATGGTATCGTTTGTGAATCTGTTGACTGTTTAACTGTAAATAATGCACTATTTAATAAAGTAACTTTGGCCCTTCCTTTCTGATGTGCGTATTGATTTCCTGGGATGTTTTTTTAGGAGCCTGCGTTGTTGCTTGGGTTCAGCAGGGAATGGCTGTTGCCCAATAGCTGGGAAGGATTTGGTGCACCTAATCTGGAAAGGCCAGCATCCCATCTCTAGTCTGGCAGAGAGGATGTTAGGCCCAGGTTCTTCCTAGTGTTACCAGTTGGGGTTGTGTCTCCAAGCCCAAAACATGACACTGACGAGTCCAATTTCGGAGCCGCTGCCCCGTGGAACTGCCTGCCACTGGAAAGGGAGATGGCAGGTGCTGCTGCTGTGGGCAAGTCAATGAGCATCTGCTTGGTCCTTCCAAAGAGGTTTAGTTTGGGGAAGGAGAGATCCAGGAGGTAGAAGCCTTTCCTTAGCTAATGCAGTAAGTGCTGGCTCCACTTAATTTGTGGTGGGAAGCTGTGGGGTTTGGAAAAGTGATCCATACAAATGGTGACACTTGAGGAAAGAAATGGGGGCAAAGCTGAATGAGCCACACCACTTAGAAAAATACCCACTTGAAGAGGGAGAAACTGGAAATTACAGCAAAGGGGAGAAAGGGAAATTCTTAAGGTTTTGCTGCAGTTTTGCTTTAAAAAAAAAATCCAGAATACGTTTTAACAGTATTTTTCCCCTACTTGGTACAGCAACAACCTCATGCAAAGGCATGTAGCAGCTGATGGACCCCTGTGTTTTATCTGCACACCAAGAGAAGCTTGGCCTGCTACATTTCTGCATGCAGGGCTGTCTGTTAAGGGTCAGGAAAAACAAACTGGCATTATGGAGTCCGCGGGGGAGATGAGGCCTCTCGTGTCCTCTTCCTGGTGGCACAGGAAAGAAGTAGGAGGTAGCGCTATTGCGTGACACCCAGATAAATCCTCTCTCTTGTGCGTCTATTAAAAGCTCCAGAGAGGCTTTGTGGCATGCTTGGATCATGTGCTCTGGTAAGAATAGCACCAGATTAAGGGGGGGGGAGAAACACAAGCACGTATTATGTTTCTCATAGTGATGTTACACAGCAAACCAATTGGACTGTTTTTCTGGGCATGCAAAGGGTGTGTCCAGCACCAAACATCAATTTGAAAGCAGGGCTCTCTGAGACAATTGTGCGCAGTTGTGCTTTGGCGCATTCCCCTGGTGTTGTAGAGGCATTCGTTTCCCAGGTCCGGCAGGCCGAGATTGAGCAGCCAGGAATTTGGAGGAAGGAGACATCCCAGACTCTTAAGAAACCTTTCAAGGCACCACTCAAAAGCCAAAGTCTGCAGATCAATGGGGGCTGGCTGATGCACAAGTAAAGAACATGGTTTCCACCCCTAGGGGAAAGCTGTGCAGTCAGAGAGCTGCCTGGCAGTTTGTAGACACTCCCTGCTGGAGCTTCCTCCTTGCTTCTTGGCCCCGCCTCTTTTCCCGTGCCCTTGAAGATGGCAGCGGCTCAAATTTGGCGCGCAGCCGCTGCGAGAATCCTGATGCGCTCCTTGCGCCCTTCCTCCACGGGCTCCTCTGCTTGGGCAGGTGGGTGCCAGGGATCTTGGGAAGGGGGGGCAGAGCAGAGGCGTTTCTATAGGGATGGCAAACCTCTAAGTTTTGCAAGAAGCCTTACCTTGCAGTGGAAATCACTCCTCTCCTGCACCGTTTTAGCCAATCTTGGCGTTGCTTACTGGCTACAGCAGCAAGGGAGAGGAGGGATTTACATGACAGGGTAAGGCTTCTTGCAAAACTTAGAGCTTTGCCATCCCTGTAGAAACGCCTCTGGGGCAGAGAAATCGGAAGGGACTGGTGATTCCTGCCAGCATGTTAAATCTCCAAGATTTAGCGTTGCATTGCTCAAACTGTGGGTTAGGACGCAGTTTCCGGCGGGTTCCATGGAACCCCCAGCAAAAACATGGGGGGCGGGGGTGGAAAGATCAGGTGACTCGTTGTCTGGAGCCCTGAGGCTGTTCAAAAAATCAGAAAGCTGCTCACTGCCCTGCCAACAGCTCAGCTCCTTCAGTTTGCAAGAGAGCGGCGCCAATTGCCCTGAAGCCGCTGAACTCCTGCAGTTGGCAAGCGGGCGGAGCGCTGTCTTCTCTCCTTCCAGATGACCTGCTCCGGCGCATGGACCAGCGGGAGGCTTGGGACCGCTTCTACGCTCAGAAGGGGAAGGAGGGCGGCGGCCCCCGATATTTCGATTGGTTCTTTGGCTACAAGGACATCTCGGGATTTCTGCTTTCCGCCCTGCAAGCTTTGCCTCCCGGCCCGGCCAGGATGCTTGACGTTGGCTGCGGCACGTCAGCTGTGGGGCTGGGGCTGTACCGCGACGCCCCCCCGCCAGCTCGACATCTCCTGCGTGGACTTCTCCCCCCTGGCCATAGATGCCCTCCGCCAACTGCTGCAGGACAGCCCCCCGGCTCGGCACGCCCTCTCCCGGCTGCACTGCCACGTGGCCGACGCCACCAACTTGGCCGAAACTTTCACACCGGGTTCCTTCCACCTCATCCTTGACAAGGGCACCTGCGATTCGCTGCTCCGCTGCCCCCAAGGCCCGGGGAGAGCCCGCAAGCTCGTGGCAGGGTGCTTGCGGGTGCTGCGGCCCGAGGGCACCCTGCTCCAGTTCTCCGACGAGGATCCGGACGTCAGGATGCCCTTCCTGGAACAGGCTGGCGGGGCAAGCATCACCGTGAAGGAAATGGGCCGTCTCAACGGGATCTGCTATTACGTCTACATGGTCGGCCAACAGGCCCCTGGGGTCGCTGGGGGGTAGTCAACGAGAGGGGGCATTCTTCACCATCGAGAGAGGGCAAGGAGTGGGTGGGGTTGGAATTTGGGCAGGAACAATCTGGTCGGATCCCTCTGGAAAAGGGTGGGCGAAAGGAGATCCCCAATCACCAGAGTCTTGGGAATGTGGCTTCGCGTCTTTGGGCAAATTGACGTGGTTAGATACTGTTATTTATTTTTGCTCTCTCTGAACGGTGGTGCTCTGACAAGTGGCATGAAACTAACGCTCAAATGGTCTACCCAAAGCTTCCTGCTCTGTGAGAGGAAACCGACATGTTAACAGGCCGCTCCAGAAACTTCCTGATGTCCAGGGGGCAGAGCTGAGACAGGGCCTCATTCCCGGTGACACTCTAGCCATCCTCTCTGCTGCTCCTCCTCGGATTCGAGAGATACTCTAGCCCACAGCTCTCCTCTCCTCTGTACTTCCATTCCTTGCTTTCCAAGGAGGAAGAGGAGTGGCAGTCAGTGAGACTCCTTCCTCCAACCTGTCACCTGAGACAACCATCTCAGCTGGCTTCATAATTAGCCAGACAAAACCTCAATGACCTAACATGTTCCTGTGGCCTCCTGATCCCTCCTTCCCTCTGCAGAATCCAGCCTGGGCCTGTTTTCTAAAGTGGGGCCTGGGCTTCCATATAGCCTGCTGCCCCAGTCATCTCCACTTTCAGTGGGGCCGTCAGGCTAGCCAGGGAAGTGGTCTCGGTGGCCGTGCCCCAAATATTTGTCAGTCAAGTGCCACGCGCACTTTGATGAGCTACCACAAGGGGTCCTCATACCACTACCTAAAAACCATGGCTATTTAGCAAGTGTTGGTTTCCAAATAAAATAATTATTACACCAGGAGTGTTGTGGACCCTGTTTATTGCTGGGGGGGAGGGGAGCTGCACAGAATCACAGTTACAGAGCAGAGCTGTGTTGATCCACTGCTATTCCATGGCATCAGTCTATACAGTTACTTTCTGAGAAACACGAACTGTCGACATACAGAACTATACCCCACCCCACAAACAACCCCCCCTCCCACCATAATATATACAGGTACAACCTTTATAAACACTGATTTTTGATCCATGGATTAGATTCAAAGCTGATGGCCCTTGCAGATAAAAGGGACCTGCTCTTCCCTGGAGAAAGGGGGGGGGGAAACCACATCCCTTTACAATCCCCCTTCTGAAATCTGCTCTTCTAGGGAGTCAGAATCTTAGAACTGCTGTTTGCAGAGAGCGCAAACGTTGCCGGCCTAACTGTGCCGGCCTAACTCCAGGTTAGGATTGGGCTCTGATTCTTGTTGATTTTGTTTCAACTGCTTTTTACCACACTTTGGGGGCACCAGCAGAGAGTCCCTGAACCAAACCCCAGGGGCTACCAAGGTCCCACCTGTCCTGTAGGTATGCTCTAGGGCACCATTGCGCTGTTGGATTAGACCAAAGTCCAGATGCTTCCAGAGAGTTCTCAAGCAGGAGCTGAAGGCAACAGCCTTGTTCACCTGCACTTCAGGGTCTGTGTGATAGAGTGCCCCTGTGACTGGAGGTTCCATTTAGCATTCACAGCTGAATAACTCCATCTAGGAACACCTGGGCTTTTCCACTGCTGTCCCTTCAGGCCTCCTGACCTTCATAGGGACGACAAATGGAGCACTCGATGATCAATGTTCACCTTGGCTGGTGTGTACCTGGCTGTGAAGGTGCAGAGAAGTCCTTCCCACGCCCCCACCCACTGCTCCCTCCAGTGTTTTGATCTGGTGTGAAAGTGGCATATTTTCCACTCCCCTCGGTGACAGGCAAGTAGCCAAAGACGTGCTTTCGTTTGCCCAGCTGCCAAAGGCCTTGGAGAAGGAGCTGGACTACGAGGCGAGTGGGTGATCTAAATCCATTGCTCCTAGCCGAGTGCTGCCGCTGATATACAAAGCCCAAGCAACGAAGGGGACAGAGAGGTCTCTGCCCCAAGGAACTTACAAACTGAATCCAGCCTAATCAGCCGTATTGAATGGGATTGTGTTTTAAGCCTGTTTGGGACCCCTGCCGGGGCTGAATTATTACCTCCCCAAAATAACTTGAAACAAAAACAGGGAATCTCAAAGTTTCTGGTATCTCCTTCAAAGGAAGGTTGCAGGAGAGGCCCACCCCCCGGTTGAAAAATCAAGGATCTTGCCTGGTTAGATTTGCAAGGGGGTGATGATGGCGGGTGGGTCTTGCTTTCTTCCCCCCACCTCTCCCCACCTTCCATCTGTCGGCCCTCCCGGGGGAAAAAAAAAATCTCAGGCAGTCTTTATAGCAGCACTTCCTCGAGGTCACTTTCGAAAGAGGAGACCCCTGAAAAGACAACAGAACAGAAAAAGTCACGGGGAAGCTGAAACGATTTGGTGCCGGACTTGGTCGATTTTAATCAGCAGCCACCTGAAGGTGATCGTTTTATCATCAGAAAGGGTGCTTGTGCAGGAAAACTGCCCGGCTTCCGCAAGCCTCCACTCAGTTCCAAGAGACGCGCTGTCGCCTTGAAAAATAAAAATATCGAGGCTCGACAGGCACCTGCTTGGAGATGCTGCGGGAGGATTTCCGGCGACAGGCAGGGGGGTTGGACAGATGACCTTGTAGGGGCCTTCCAATTCTATGATTTTATCTCCCTGTTGGCCAGGTTGGGACCACACGCAGAGAAAGCCGCCATCCAGGAAATTCGCTTGGGTTGGCATTGAAAGCAATCCCAGCGTGAAAAAGAAACCATTATGGGGCTGGGGCACCTCCCTGATGAAGAAAGACTGCAGCGTTTGGGGCTCTTCAGTCTAGAAAAAAGGCGCCTGAGGGGGGACATGACTGAAACATACAAAATTATGCACGGAAGGGACAGAGTCGATAGAGGGATGTTCTTTTCCCTCTCTCAAAACACCACAACCAGGGGGCAGCCGCTAAAACTGAGGGTTGGGAGAGTTAAGACAGATAAAAGGAAGCACTTTTTTACCCAGTGGGTAGTTAATCTGTGGAACTCTTTGCCACAGGAGGTGGTGATGGGATCTGGTCTGGATGCCTTTAAGAGGGGATTGGACAGATTTCTGGAAGAAAAGTCCATCGTGGGCTATAGGCAATGATGGATTGTGCAACCTCCTTACAAAGGTGGAGGGCTACTGGTACCGGGTGCAAAGGAGTGGCCACAGGATGCAGGCATCTTGTTGTCTCATGCCTCCCTGGGGCACCTGGTAGGCCGCTGTGAGATACAGGAAGCTGGACTGGATGGGCCTTTGGTCTGATCCAGCACGGCTCTTCTTATGTTCTTATGTTAAACCAACTCACCCGCTCCCTGAACTTCCTCCTCGACTTCATCGAAGAGCTGGTTCTCGTCTGTCTCCTCGAGCAACGAGAAGTCGTCCGGGGGGCCACCGCAGCTCCCCGCTTTCCACGTCCTCCCCTTCGATGGGCTCCACCACGATGGAGGGCAGCCGCGCTTTCCCCGGCCACAGGTCCTCGTAAAAGTCCTCGCACGGCCTCCGGGCCGGCCCTTTGCACAGCCCCTCGCACACTTCCTCGCAGGGCACGTCTCGGCAGTCCCCCGTGCACGGGGGGGTCCGAGGGATCTTTGGTGCGCATCTCCTCGCAGTTTGGTTCGACGGGGTCTTGGCATGTCTCTGAGGAGGGGCTCCTGTAGGGGTCAGCCCCCAGGCCCTGCGGTGGGCTTAGGAAAAACTAGGGAGAAACCACAGCAACATCAGCCCCAGACAGTGATGTCATGCAGGGGGAACGCGGGGGAACTCAGTTCCACTAGTTAAAATTAGGGCTGACTCCACCCACTTCACTCTCCCCCCTCCCCCCTCCCAATTCCTCTGCATAGAGCTTTTCTTCTTGGTTGGCCGGCATTCAGAGGGTTAAAGGGAGCGACTCCGGATTCCTAGGGGGGCGAAGGCAGTGATGTCATTCAGGGGGAACGGACCAGAACGGGCGTTCCGGATCCTAACGGGCTCCGTGGCTGGTTCTGGATTCCTGACAAGTGCCAATCAAAAGTGAGTTCCTGTTCCTAAATCATTTGAATGACACCACTGGCCCCAGACCAAGGTCTGGATGACCTCTGGGGTTGCGGCTCATCCCCCCGTGGACGACCCTCTCTTTAGAGTCAAGAACGAAAAACAAGGCCAGGGCACCTCTAACCGTTATGAAGCCACAGCTTGGGGAGGCCACAAAGGCTCTTCTGCAAGTGGGACGATCACATGTGGCCGATCCACAGGGAGGCCATGTTTGTCCACGAGGCCTCTCCAGAAGTAGCAAGCTCTCCTTCAGGGGCAACACACGGACTAGCCCCCCACAGCCCCCCACCAGCTCATCAAGTCCTGGCCGATTTACAACCCGGTCTTCTGCCCCTGTGAAACTCTAAACCCAAACTCCATTTGTAGTTCCTGTATCTATCCTGCTGATATTGTCGTTCCAACATCAATTTGCCTGTGGAACTCCCTGCCACAAAGCCTAACTACCAACACACGATAAATAATCTTATTTTTCCAGTCTGTTGTGTGTCCCCTTTGAGATTGTGAGCCCCTTGGTGCAGTGATCTGTCTTTTCATTCATTATTCGTATATACAGTTTACAAGTAATGAATGGAGGCAGAGGGAACCAGAAGACTCCTCTTTAAAGTCAAGACCTCTGATAATGTCCCTCCTGCCTCACTCGTCTTTATGCTGGTAAACTGTGCTGTCTGCGGGCAAGGCAGAACCGAAAGGGCCAAGCAGCTGAACTCATGCAAAGGCACTCTGTTTTTGGGGTGGAGCAGCTCAGCTCTTGCAAAGCTTATCTTGGTTCTGCCGCTGGCCAACCCTGCATCAAGCAGGAATCTTCCGTGAAGGAATGAAATCCTTTGCTAATTCCTTCCACAAGCCTAGATGAATGGTCAATAAGATAAAGGAAGTAGGGCAACTATCGGGGTCATAAGGTTTGCGTCACCTGGTGGGAGAGCTCATTGTGTCACACACCCCCTGATGGGGGGTGGACCTCACGTACCGGACCATACAGAATAAATGACAATATCACACGCACAGCCTCAATGCAGTGTCAGCACTACGGTTGTGGTCACCTCCATTAACTTTTTAAAATAAACAACAGTCCAGGTCACCCAACATATGTTACCCACAACAAAAACCAGCAGCCAACTTGATGACAGCTACACAACTGAATGAGAGTACTAGTATTATATTAGCTCTGATACATGGAAATGAGAGCTGAACTCATACTAACACCTTCTTGTTTCCCTGTTGTGTCATAACAACACCTCATTGCCTTTGGGGACAACCAGTCTCATTGGTCAGCTTTGAGTTCTATAAATCCACTTTTTGTTACGTGAGGCAATTGTGTTTTCTTTTGCCGGTTCCGTGGCTATCTCCTTTGATACAAAGCAGACAATTCGACGTGGCTTGTTTCATTAGATTTTGCGCGAAAGTATCTTTCCAGTGACGGATCACGCGATGGTATTATTCATCAGTGCCAATTTTGCAAAAGGTTTCGACAATGTTGGCTGCGCTAGGGGTGTGTCACCCCCATGAGGGTGTCACCTGGTACATCCGCACCCCTCTGTGCCCGCGGGGGCTCCCCTGCTGGTGAAAGAGGAAGTATTCCCATGGATCTAGGAAACAGCTTGGTCTCACCTGGCTACTTGAAGAAGGTGGTCTTGGGGGGCTGTCCTCGCGCGCAGAAACCCGCTGCATTTCCTGATCATTGTGCAACCGGGGGCTTTCCCCCACAGCCTCTTCATGGTGGTCCGCACTCCCGGATGACATCTGGCACGGAACACAGACATCTGGGGGTGTTTCGGGGCCCTCACAGCCCCTCAACATTTCCGTCATGACCACATCGGCAAGGCAGATCTTCGCTTCCCAAACACAAGTGCTAACCCTGTCCGGGCAGGATGGAAGAGAGAAATAACCGGGGGGGGGAGGGGAGTTAGAGCCGAAATGCAGAGACATGCAATCCTATGCACAGCTCCTGAAATTCAAATCTGGTTGAGTTTGGCCATATGCAATCAGCTCCACCCTTACGTCGGATGAAATCCCAGTCAAATTCAACAGCGCTTATTTCTGCATATAAACATACAAAACACGGCTAATCAGGCCTTTTGTGTAGCGTGACCCGAGCCTGAAAAGTGCTTCCTGTGCCTTAACTGTGTCTTAAACCCTGTACTTTGTAATATTAGTCCCATAACGCAGATGGGGAAGACTGAGGCTGTGAAGGAGCAGCTTGGCCCATCTAGTCCAGCTTCCTGCATCTCACAGCGGCCCACCAGGTGCCTCAGGGAGTACACGAGACCACAAGATGCCTGCATCCCGTTGCCGCTCCCTTGCACCTGGCATTCGGAGATAGGATGTGATGCCTGCTCCTTAATCTCCATTAGCTGATCCTCGCAAGAATCAATGACATTGGCCGCCATTCACACAAAGGAAAGAAAACAATCATTCTCGAGGCTGGGAAACATACCTTTGTCTCTCCCACGTGTGCAAAGGGGCCCAGATGCCTTCCTTGCCGGCCAGCTTTGATTGGGTGAAATAGAAAGATGCTTTCTTTTTCCCTGTGCCCTGGGAAAAGGAGGGTTTGCATCTTGGGCGTGCGCCAGGGGTAGAGCAGCAGCTCAAGGAGGATTAGGGGCCAAGCCTCCGCCCTGCCGGGAACAGATGCCAAAGGTGCTCTAAAAAAGCATTGTCCTCGTGGCTGGATAATCCGACCAGGGCTGAAAAAGCAGGAGCCATAAGACATTCCCGCTGTGCACATGCTCACACTATCCCATGTGGGGCAAAGGCTGGGGCAGAAGAGCAAATCCTGCCCTCCTGAGACACTGCCGCAATTAGAGGTTTTGGATCCAGAGGCTTCTAGTTTCAGACCAGTTTCATCTGCAGGTCGGGCTGGAGAATATCCCTGGAGAGCTGCTGCCAGTCAGTGCCTGACAATACTGAACTAGGCGGGCCAAGGACTGGACTCAGGTTGGCAGCTTTCACTGTGACTTATGGGGAACTTCGGGTTTCCTTGTGACGACACAGGGATGACCACCTTGGAGAGCTGAGAAAATGTTTTTGATGACCAAAAATACCTGGTGAGTGCTCAGCTTCCCTCCATAGTCTGTGTTAATTGACCAATAAGCATCAAAATTGGGTTATGTTATCACTTAGCCAGCTCTCTGGTTACTTGTAGCCTGGGGGGGGGGAGTCTCTCAGAGGAGTTTGCACTCCATGCAAACCGAAAATAAAAAGAACACATGACAAGACTCCCAATAAATAATTTTAGAATGTGGTGATGCAAATTCATTCAGCCAGGAAAAGCCAACCATCAAACAAGCCAGAAGCAGCAAAGAGATCACTAAGGTGATGATTAAGCCCTTTGCACACACACACAAAAAAGGGGGGGGGTGCCAGTAAAGTTGTAGGCAGGGGTACAAAAGAAAAAGGCCCTGTCATGTGGCCCTGCAAATCAGACTTCTTGCAATTGGAAACAGTCGCTGCTCCCAAGCTAAAAAGAAAAAAAAGGAATTTAAAGTTTTCAGGCTATTAAAGAGGCCAAGTTGAAAATGGTGCATAAGGGCCCTCTCCCAGCCACCAGCGCTCAGGGGCTGGCCGTGGATGTGGGGCCTGAGCTTGTTGCCCAACCACTGTCTGGATTTGAGTGGCCACATTAAGCCAGCAACACCCCTTTGCCTGGATAAAGTCGCGCTTCTTAGCCACATCTCGTCCATCGTGGCACTCCCGCGTACACGTGAAACCGCTTCCTACCGAGTCTGGCTATGGGGCAACCGATTTCAAGCTTGTCAAGCACAGATTGGCCGCAGCTCCTGGGGGTTTCGAGCCAGAATCTCCAGCCCTACTGGGGAACAAAGAGGGTTTGCCACTGAGCCTATATACGACGCACAATTTAAGAGCAGACACACAAACCACAAGGTGTTTACACCGCACGGAGGAATGGTTCTGATTTCTTCCCAACTATAGTTGTTCCTTGTCACCTTTTTCCAGGTGTCCTGGGGAGACTATCAAGGGCCAGGAAAAAGGATCGGGGAGGGGGGGGGAGAGGCTAAGAGACACAGAGAGGGCCTTCCCTAGCTCCAAGATCCGTGGGATGTCTCTCGCCAAGTTCAAACCTGATGAGAAAAATGCACAGAGACCCTGCCAGCAAGTTCTCACCTTGATGTGCACGCTGCCCTCCTGTGCTTAGAGTGAATCAGCTTCCAGTTCTCTTCGTTTCCTCCCTCCTATCCAGACGGAATGAATCAGCCCCATGCTGCCGTAGTTTGTGGGGAAGCCTGTATGCTTGCCCGACACTGGGGCAACTTGAACAATGCACAAGAGGGGGCCAAGGGGAGGGGCGGCTTGTAGCCGGGGCGAGGTTACCCCAGGCCACTCCGCCATGGGTGCTCAGAGATCTGCTTCTGGATATTTTAATCGTCCTCTGACCTCATGGAAATTCAGAGTACAGCTAATGAGCTCAGGGAGGAGGGAGGGGTTGTCGCGGAGGGCAGGGAGATGGCTCCAGGGAGGAGACAGTGGGGGGCATCTTCCTGGGTTTTTTTTGGGGGGGGGGGAAGAGAAGTTTGCCAACTAAATGAAAAATCTGGCCAGCTTTGCTCCTGTGCATTGGACAGCAGCTGGCCTTGCTAAGAACAGATGATACGGACAACTGAGGTTTCATAATGTCTTGGATTGCTATTTTTTTGCCCAACTGGTTTTGCAACGGCACAAAAAAAACCTCACAGGTTAGTTCTGAGAGTTCAAGGCACAGCAAGTTTTCTCCCCACTTGCTCAGGTGGGGAGAAAAAAACCACAATAAGCTGCAGAGCAACTCGGCAATCTCAGGTATCTAGACGCAGGTCTGCTTTTGGATTTATTTAATATGTATTCAAGACAGATGCAATCCATACACTTTCGGGCAGCCTGGCTTGCAGTTATTTATTTGTCCACAGGAGGGCAGCACATCTCTATTCTCATAGAAAACCTTTGCAGGAAAAAAAAATCCCGATATATGGGCCCTGCCTTGTAACAGGTAACACGCTGCTTATCAAGAACTCTCCTCCCTCCTCCAATACCTGGCCCCTCCAAACATCTAGAGGCACGTCTGCTGTTGCTCTTATTTTAGTTGGTATTCAACTCAGATTCAATACAAAAACTGTCTCGGCAGCATAGCAAGCAGTTCACAAGGCGGCAGCACTCTAATAGTCCTATAGAATTCCTTATGTATGAAAAGCATCGCTGTATAAGGGTATAAGCCTAGGTTGCGGTTACACCTTTTGTCCACAGGAGGGCAGCACATGTCTATTCTCATCATGAAGGTATTATACACTGGAGAGGACATGACGTCATTTTCTTGAAGCCATGAGTATAACAATATGGCTGACTCAGATCATCGCCGCGAAGGAGGAGGATTGCCGCGAATTCACAAATAAAACTCTCCCTGCACGCGTGTAAAAGTTAATTTCAACCTCTTTAAGCATGCCTGTGTGTTCTGCATATGGGTGTGCAAATCGCTGTACAAAAAATGGGATTTAATTTCCACGGAAAGATTCATGTATTCACATTACATTGGTTCAATAAAACTACCGTTCAGTGAGTACAGAATTTTTTTTTATGGGGCATGACCGTTTTATTTTTGCTTGTGTAGATTTCAAAAAATAAGTCTGTCAAAATAGTGCAATCCGAGCCGCGGTGGTTGTGTAAGCCGGCAGCAACCCATGCGTAAACTGGGGCTGAGATTAGAGAAACGCCGCTCGCACGCCTTTTGCGTGCCTCGGTTCCAAGCCGGCGGCTCAGCTCTTGCACAGGCGGCGCAGCGGGCTACGAGCATAATACACGTTTTTATTTTGGTAAGTTTTTATTTCAGGAGTAAACTATTCAGTCCTAAACAGTACGCACAAAGCAATCTGAAATGCTTGGAATCAGCATTGTTTTGAGTTCAAAAACATGGCCGCTAAGCCCGCCCCCTGGCTTCAATTCTGCCGCATTACTTCTTAAGGCAGGGCCATGGGTTGATTCTCATAGAAAAACTTTGCAGAAAAAAAATCCCAATATATGGTCCCTGCCTTTTTGAGAGAAAAAAAAGGCAGCACAGCATGCAGTTCCTTTTTTGTTCGCAAGGCGGCAGCACTCCCATAGTCCCTTAGAGGCCCTTATACAGCTGTGCTCCATGGGATCGCGAAGAATCGGACAGGATTTAGTGACTGTACAACAACCATCAAGGTAAGATAACAGGAGATGACATGATGTCATTTTCTTGAAGCCATGGGTCAACTAATATGGCTGACTCAGATCATTCCCGCCAAGGAGGAGGATTGCCGCGAATTCACGAATTAAAATCTCCCTGCACGTGTGTAAAAGTTAATCTCAACCACTTTAAGCATGCCTGCGTGTTCTGCATACGGGTGTGCGAATCGCTGTACGAAAAATGGGATTTAGTTTCCACTGAAAGATTCATGTATTCACATTACATCAGTTCAATAAAACTACCGTTCAGTGAGTGCATTATTTTTGAAGCTGTGTAATTTCTTGTTGTTCCTAGCAGTCTTATTCACCATTTTCTGACACCCTCTATTAATGGCCTAGAAGGAAAAAAAAAATCCCCCCTCCTTTTTCCCCCCTTCCCGTTTACACTTTTTTTCCCGCCTTCCATTTTCTACGGTAATATTTTCAAAATTCTGAACGTTAACAGAATTTGTTTTAGGGGTGGGGGGTGAGTGTAGAAGTTTAAAAAAATACTCTTAATAGTCTAGAAGTAAAAAAGAATTACTCTCATATTGACAACTACTTGTGATATGAAGAGATTTTAATGTAATTTTCCTATATATTTATCTAATTTTTGCCCACCCTCCCCCTTTTTTTCTTTCCTTCCCGTTCACACTTTATTTCTGCTTGTGTAGATTTAAATAAAGTCTGTCAAAATAGTGCAATCTGAGTTAAAATAGACAGCATTTCGTCCGGTATGTGCAGTAATATAATTATGAGGAATTTCACCTTGTAATTGCATATTAACTCATAATAAGGTTACCAGTAATGTTTCTACACAATCACACATTTTTATTTTCGTAAGTTTTTATTTCAGGAGTAAACTATACAGTCCTAAACAGTACGAGCAAAGCAATCTGAAATGCTTGGAATAAGGATTGTTTTGAGTCAACCAACATGGCTGCTAAGCACGCCCCCTGGCTTCATTTGGCTCCTATTAATTCTTAAGGCATGTCGTCTCCTGTTATTCTATCTTCATGACAACAACAAATAAGGTCCCTGCCTGAGGCAGGTGCAATACCTACACTTTTTGGCAGCCTGGCTTGCAGTTACATCTTTCGTCCACAGGTGGGCAGCACTTCTCTATAGTCATTGTAAACCTTTGCAGGAAAAAATATCCGCATATATGGGCCCTAAGAGATAGATATATTCATTGGTGGGATTCAGGGGGTTCGCCCAGGTTCTATAGAACCGGTTGTTAAATGGCCGGGCCCCGCCCACTTGCTTACCTTGGCTGGCTTTGGGGGTTTTTTGGGCTCCGGCTATGACGTCATAGAACCGGTTGTTAATTTATTTGAATCCCACCACTGGATATATTGAGAGAACAACACGCTGCTTATCAAGAACTCTCCTCCCTCCTCCAATATCTGGCTCCTCCAAACATCTAGAGGCACGTCTGCTATTGCTCTGATTTAGTATGTATTCAATATAAAAACTTTCTCGGCAGCATAATCAGCAGTTCCTTTTTATGTCCACAAGGCGGCAGCACTCCCATAGTCCCATAGAATCCCTTATTATATGCATGAAATGCATCCCTGGGTATGATTCCTGACTGAGTTTTCCAATTTAAAAAAATATTGCTTTTTAAGAAGCCTGCTCCCTCCTTCAATATATTTGAAGAAGATTTAGTCAAGAGGGTTAATGCCTCCATTTGCCTGAAGATAAGAGCTGAAGATCTGAAGGTCGCCAGTTCGGGACAGCCGGAAGTCTCTGTGAGCGGCAGACCTCGTTAATTGCGGCTGATTAACAGCTGAGCTTCGGCTGCCTTATGTGAGGGGGAGTTGTGCCAAAGTTCAGCCGCTTCTCTGGTGGGAGTAGGGAAGCCATTTATTAGCCAGCAAGAAGACAAACGGGTGGCCAGAAAGAAGGACTAAATCCAGAAAGATCCATCTGTATGTGTGTAGTTCTTGAAAGATAGAACATTTCTGTATAAATTGTAAAAACCTTCGGGTTTCTGAATGAAGTCTGCCCATGTAAACCACCTTGAGTTATAGTCACTAGAGAAATCTGGTGACCTAAGAAAGGCGGTATATAAATCCAAGTATTATTATTATTATTATTATTATATGCCCCCCTTGGATACCTAAAGGTACATCTGCTTTTGCGTTTCTTTGTTCAGCACAGAAGCAATACAAGTGCGATGTTTTGAAGCCAGTCTTGCACTTACCCTTTTTGTCCACAGGAGGGCAGCACATCAATATATGTGTGTATATGGGTCTGCTTTGGGTTTTTCAACAGGAAAATATGCTATTTATCAAGATAAAAGAAAATACTTTTTTTTAACCAAGTGGGTAATTAATCTATGGAACTCTTTGCCACAGGAGGTGGTGATGGCATCTGGCCTAGGAGACTTTAAAAGGGGATTGGACAGATTTCTGGAGGAAAAGTCCATCGTCGGCTACAGGCCATGACGGGTGGTGCAACCTCCTTATGTTAGTAGTAGGATACCTCAGGTGCAAGGGAGTGGCCACAGGATGCAGGGATCTTGTGGTCTCGTGTGCTCCCTGAGGCATCTGGTGGGCCACTGGGAGGTGCAGCAAGCTGGACTAGATGGGCCTTTGGCCTGATCCAGCAGGGCCCTTCTTTTGTTCCTCCACAATCCCTGACACATCCAGAGGCATGTCAGCGTTTGATCTTATTTACTATGATATACACTATTCAGCTCAGGTACAACATGAGAGCTTTTTTGGCCACAAGTCAGAAAACAGATCTCCGCTACAAAAAAACTGGCATTTTTATTCTCTGCATGAAAATGTGTTATTTATAAAGAATCCTATCCCTCCTCCCAAAGTACAACATGCAACACACTCTGAGGAGTGGAAAAACAAGACACCCCCCCCCACACACATGCACACCATGTCCCATCCACACAGCTTTAAGTAGGGACAAGATACAGCCACAGTCATGTTTTCTTCTTATTTATTCTTCTTGATTATTTATAGTCCATGATACGAAGCAATGCTGAGCTTGGAAAAGAAAAGGCAGGCCCAAGATATGCTGTTCATTCATCTTTTCTCTTCTGTTTCCCAACTGGATCTGTAATGATCACGATGCCCCAACAGACAAGACCTGGGCAGGGAGAGAGAAAAAAGAGACATTAGTGGTTGGCAACTATGATTCCAGAGGATGTGAGCCATTCTCCCTGCCTCCAAGAGTGGTCCAAACGCACTTCACAGTGGCCCTTGTGCTGGCCAAACTTTGGTTAGGCTAACTGTGCCAGCCTAACTCCAGGTTAGGATTGCGCCCCGGGTTACAAAGACAGATGCACCCTGCGCATCCTCAGAAGTCCCCAGGGGTTGCAGCCCTTTCCCAACCAGGGGTGTAAGTGATCACTCAGCGCATGGCAAAGATAGATGCACTCTGTGTATGCTTAGAAGCCCCCAGTGCTTGCAGCCCCCAACCGGGGGTGGGGCTAGTCACTCAGCCCGTGGCAAGGACAGACGCATTCTGCACATGCTCAGAGGCACCCTGTTGCAGCTGCCCCCTCGGCACCTACCGACGGCGAAAGTCATCTGGGTGATGTTCCACATGTTGGGGGGGATCCTCTGCTGCATGACCCTGCGCGGGCCCAGGTAGACGTAGATGCCGGAGCCGATCAGCGCCGCCCCGCTCAGGATCCGGCAGCTCAAGCACGACCAGAAGGGCGACTTCTGCGGGACGGGAGGGGGCGGTTTGGACGCCATGGCTCGATTGCCCTCCCTCTGGAGGAAAAATGGCGGCCCCCAGCAGCCAACAAACTCAGACCGGAAAGAGGCTTATCTGGGCTTGGCCCTTTTCTGCCTCTATGGAAGGAACTCGGCGACGTGCACCGATAATACGTGTCCGGTGATGCAAACGGTTCCCCTTATCACCAGTTCCGGCAGCAAATGTTCCCGGTGTTTGCAGACTGAGGGAAATTCCACCAGGATTTGAAGTTAGGGGAAGCAAAATAAAACAAAAAGAATAGGGATTTGGACTCCCAAAGACCCGAAACATAGCTCAGTTTTGACCCAAGCCCGGTTCTCTTGCGAAAGGCTGCTCCTGGGGGTGCCACTCCAGCAAGGGCAAATCCTATAAACGTTTTCTATGAGAATAGCGATGTGCTGCCCTCCTGTGGACAAAAGGTGTAATTGCATGCCTATGCAGTTTATGGCACAATGCAGTCTATGGGAGTGCTGCCGCCTTGTGGACATAAACAGGAACTGCTGGCTACGCTGCCGAGACAGTTTTTGTATTGAATCTGCGTTGAATACATTCTAAATCAGAGCAATAGCAGACGTGCCTCTAGGTGTTTGGAGGGGCCAGTTATTGGAGGAAGGAGGAGAGTTCTTTATTAGCAGCGTGTTGTTCTCTCAATATATCTATCTCTTAGGGCCCATATATGCGGTTATTTTTTCCTACAAAGGTTTTCAATGATAATAGAGAAGTGCTGCCCTCCTGTGGACGAAAGATGTAACTGCAAGCCAGGCTGCCAGAAAGTGTGTATATTGCATCTGCGTTGAATAAGAGCAATAGCAAACGTGCCTCTAGTTGTTTGGAGGGGCCACATATTGGAGGAGGGAGGAGAGTGCTTCATAAGCAGCATGTTTTTTTTTCCAAAAAGGCAGGACCCATATAGGTTTTTTCCCCCCCTGCAATGGTTTTCTGACAAGTGCTGCCCTCCTGTGGCCAAACGATGTAACTGCAAGCTAGGCTTATACCCTTATACATACATGCTATGGGAGTGCTGCCGCCTTGTGGACATAAAAAGGAACTGCTGGCTACGCTGCGGAGAGTTTTTGTATTGAATCTGAGTTGAATGCAAACTAAAATAAGAGCAATAGCAGACGTGCCTCTAGCTGTGTGGAGGGGCCAGATATTGGAGGAGAGTTCTTGATTAGCAGCGTGTTGTCTCTCAAACAACTCAGGCAGGGTCCTTGTACAGCGATGCTTTTCATACATAAGAGATTCTATGGGAGTGCTGCCACCTTGTGGACAAAAAGAAACTGCAGGTTGCACATTTCTGAGCTTCCAGAGCACTCATTGCATCCCGCAGGGAGTTTTGCAACACAAAGTTCTCCATACAGGCAGACGCTCTGCCCACAATAATGTCAGCGGTCCCTCTAAGACCTCACCACCCCAGTGTTCTTCAACCTGCGGGTTGGGACCCCAATGGGGTCGAGGCAAACTTTCCAAGCTTGTGCAAAAGGATCCACTCCAAGCATGGTAAAGGTAAAGGTTTCCCCACGACCGAATGGTGTAGTCGTGACTGACTGTAGGGGGCGGTGCTCATCTCCATTTCTAAGCCTGTAGAGCCGGCGTTTTGTCCAAGGACACGCTTCCGTGGTCATGTGAACGCACGGAACGCCGTTCCCTCCCCCCCCCCCGAAGTGGTCCCTATTTATCTACTTGCATTTAGGTGCTTTTGAACTGCTAGGTTGGCAGGAGCTGGGACAAGCAACGGGAGCTCACTCCGTTGCGCAGTCTTGAACTCCCAACCTTGCGGTTGGAAAGCCCAGCAGCAGCGGTTTAACCCACTGCGCCACCACGTCCCACGGTACTTACTGCCTTATCAAAACTGAGCTCGCGCTAGAACCCTGCACAGCCTTTTCTCACTGTCTTGCCCAGCAGCTTCTAAGACCAGCCCGGCTCAGGCTCCTACCCTCCCAAGGTTGTTGCAAATACACATGAGATAGGGGGAAATGTGGCAGGTGGATGAAGCACTGGGCAACGTATGGGAGCCGATCAGGTTCTGGGATGCGACGGGATTGGCAGCGGGTCTCCAGCCTCATCCTTCCATTATTTATCCCCTTTATTGGGGTCGCGGCCCGAGAAAGGTTGAAGACCACTGCCCTACACCCTGTGTCAAGCCCACACAAAAGTCCTCAAGGCGCTGTTGTGCTTTCACAAATGCTCTTTATTGCCCGCCCGCAACACACAAGCCAGCTGCATGCTGTGACAGAGAGATGCTGCCCCTGAGACGGGGCATCCTTGCGGGGGAGCCTGCAAAGTCTCCTGTCCTCCTCTTACAATCCCAAACAGGGACAGAGCACAATCTGGGCAAAGAAGGAGGCTTCTCAGTTCAGAACGGAGGCAGCCATCGAGCCGCCTCACAAAGTTTCTGAGGACGCTCAGCCAAGATGGATTTTTCCAGCCGCCAACAGGGACTCATTTACTCCATGGCCACCCTTTCTGTGCCACGTTCTCTTCAGTCTCGGCCGCCTCTTTAATGGTTGCCATGACCAGGGCATTCTGCTGTCGCCTTTCAGCCTGCTGCAAAGGGGTGCATTCCGGCAACTTCTGGAGGAAGAAAAAAAGAGATATTAGAAAGGCCAGGGACAAGAGATCAGCAGAAAAAGGTAGGTAGGGGCATTTATTTTTTTTTGCTTAATAATAATAATAATAATAATAATAATAATAATAATAATAATACTTGTATTTATATACCGCCTTTCTTAGGTCACCAGATTTCTCTAATGACTATAACTGTATACTGCCTTTTACATAGGCAAACTTTATTCATAAACCCAAAGGTTTTTACAAGTTTTACAGAAACGTTCTATCTTGCAAGAACTACAACACATACAGATAGATCTTTCTGGATTTAGTCCTTCTTTCTGGCCGCCCGTTTGTCTTCTGCTGGCTGAGAAGCGGCTTCCCTGCTCCCACCAGAGAAGCAGCTGACTTCGACACAACACCCCCTCTCACAAGGCAGCCAGAGACAGCTCAGCTGTTAATCAGTCGCAATTTACAGGTCTGCCGCTCACAGAGACTTCCGGTAGTTCCGAACTAGCGACCTTCAGATCTTCAGCTCTTATCTTCAGGCAAACGGAGGCATTAACCCTCTCAACTAAATCTTCTGCATATCTTAAAATGCATAAAAACACAAAACTCTGCCTTTAGAGGATTCAAATATCTGAATAAAAACAGAAAAGCCCATTTTGATGTTGGAAGATATTTTCCGGACATTAAAATGGACAACTTTTTCAATTAGAAATAACTCTGTGGCTGCATCTGCGGACACTACATTCCCTATAACACTCACCTAGTACACTTTGAAAGCATTTAAAATTAATTAAGAATGAGAACTTGGAATGGGAATGTAGAATAAACACATAATGCTACCTTCAGTCTGTCAGATAACGAAATCTGCAAAACAAGAACACCATTTTCAAACACCCCTAGGGATACGATATCGAAAAATCAATCACCGATGGTTTCTTGTTCAAGATCACAGCAATGTTATTTTATTCAGCTAGTTTAAGAAAGGCTTGAATAAGCCTTCAAGTAGAGATTTGAATTAAAACGTTTCAGGAAAGCTAATCCTAGCACTATTGCATAGCAGAAAAGATGCTGAACAACCAATCCATTTAGATTTCAGCTCTCCCACAAACTGACTAAGTTGTCATAAGCACGCCATTTGCCTGCTCAAAGGCTAAATATGATTACTATTAGGCCCCTGCCCCAGGCAGTCTGCAGGACTAACATAGTCATAAGAACATAAGAAGAGCCCCGCTGGATCAGGCCAAAGGCCCATCTAGTCCAGCTTCCTGTATCTCACAGCGGCCCACCAGGTGCCCCAGGGAGGCATGAGACACAAGATGCTTGCATCCCGTTGCCACTCCCTTGCACCCGGTACCAGCAGCCCACCACCTCTGTAAGGAGGTTGCACAATCCATCATTGCCTATAGCCCACGATGGACCTTTCCTCCAGAAATCCGTCCAATCCCCTCTTAGAGGCATCAAGACCAGATGCCATCACCACCTCCTGTGGCAAAGAGTTCCACAGATTAACTACCCGCTGGGTAAAAAAGTACTTCCTTTTATCTGTTTTAACTCTCCCAACCCTCAGTTTTAGCAGATACCCCCTGGTTCTGGTGTTTTGAGAGAGGGAAAAGAACATCCCTCTATCAACTCTATCCCTTCCATGCATAATTTTGTATGTCTCTGTCATGTCCCCCCTCAGGCACCTTTTTTCTAGACTGAAGAGCCCCAAACGCTGCAGTCTTTCTTCATAAGTCGGGAGGGAAAAAAGACAAGGAACAAGCAATGACAAACACATTTCAGTATTATCAGCAAATGTAACGTCTAACATTCAATGTAGTAGCCTTACAATTGCCTTCTGTGAATAGCGAAGCAAGGAAGAGACAATTACGATTTTAAAAAGCAAGCTACAAATCATCGTTCATCCCCTTTGGAAGCTTCAAACCACTTCCATGCATTTTTCGGCCTCTGGACCCCTCTGCCAAAATTTAGCAACTGTTCTCTGCCAAAATGAAGGCTATAAACTCTGTAGATTGTTGCTGCCGTGAGTTTGTAAGAACACCTCCATCGCTGGCACGGTCAGATTGAAATCACAGCGAAGACATGTGCTGTAAACATTTTTCTTTCCTCCTTACGGACAGGCACCGAGTCAGCAGTCAGAAAAGCGGAGCGGGCAGCCGGTTTGCTTTTAAACTGCGGGCAGAGGCGTTTCTACAGGGATGGCAAAGCTCTAAGTTTTGCAAGAAGCCTTACCCTGTCGTGTAAATCCCTCCTCTCCCTTGCTGCTGTAGCCAGTAAGCAACGCCAAGATTGGCTAAAACGGTGCAGGAGAGGAGTGATCTCCACTGCAAGGTAAGGCTTCTTGCAAAACTTAGAGCTTTGCCATCCCTGTAGAAACGCCACTGACTGCGGGAGCAGCACCGTACCCAAAATGTGCCAAGGGTCCAGCATAGAGATGGAGAGGGGATCCCCATCTCTGTGGAAAAGAGACCCCCAAATCCTAGTAATTTCCTTGCAGGAAAGGACAGAGCAAAAGCAAGATGGAAAAATGAAACTGACGCCAGCCTAGAGACTTTAGACCCTCCCCACCGCAGCACAAGGTCGATGATCATTGTGCACCCTGCAAAGACCCACAACTGCCCCCCCCCAATAGCTTGTGCATACCTTGGCCATCTCCTTCCTCTGCTCTTCATCCGGTGCCACCAGGGCCCAGAGGGCAACCCCCAGCCCTGTGCACCCCACCACCGCCATCAGGCCCACGGCTGCACGGTACACAGCCCCCATAGGCACCAGCAAGCTCCAACCATAGAGATAGAATTCACTAGAGACGGCATGACGTCATCATCTTGAAGCCACCTGGGGTAGACAAAAATGGCTGCCTCAGGTCATCGCCGTGAGGGAGGGTTGCCGCGAATTCTCAAATAAAAATCTCCCTCACGTGTTTAAAAGTTAATCTCAACCTTTTTAATCATGCCTGCGTGTTCTGCATACGGGTAATAAGGTTACAAATAATGTTTCCACACGAAACGTTATCGCATAACATGTTTTTATCTTCGTAAGTTTTTATTTTTATTCAGTCCGAAACAGTACGAGCAGGTGAATCTTTTTGCAAGGGAGCTGCCCGGGGAATTGTAGTACTATTTAATAAGCATGGAGTATACTAATTCACGGCAATCCTCCCTCACGGCGATGATCTGAGTCAGCCATTTTTGTCTACCCCAGGTGGCTTCACTCGGCTCCTATTAAATCAAAGGGCATGCCGTCTCCAGTGAATTCTATCTCCATGGCTCCAACAGCTCTTGAGGAGGAGCCGGGGGAAAGGAGAAGGAGATGCACCACCCATAGAGACTAGATTCATCCAACCAGAGTGCCCAGAGAGCTAACCATAGAGGTTGGCATGTGGCTGAACTCTACAATCCTTAACTCTATGGACTCTGATTTTCTCGTAGGTGACGGCCATAGTTAGCTAAGTCACCTCCTGCTGCAGAGATGCCCGCCCAATGCATGGGATGGATAGAGGGATGCTCGCCCCACAGCAGAACCAGGGGGACATCCACTAGCATTGAGAGTCAGGAGAGTTAGAAAACCCATTTTTCTACTGAAAACTCCCAAGCAGGACCCATAGACAGGAATCGCCAGAATCCGCTGGGGCAGTCTAGGGCGGTGATGGCGAACCTATGACACGCGTGTCAAAGCTGACACACCACAACATTAATAATAATAATAATAATAATAATAATAATAATAATAATAATAATA
>JAJKFI010000090.1:221248-232922 GCA_029204185.1 Lerista edwardsae
TAATAATAATAATAATAATAATAATAATAATAATAATAATAATAATAATAATAATAATAATACGTATTTATATACCGCCTTTCTTGGTCATCAGATTGCTCCTTTGACTTTAATTCAAGGTGATTTACATAGGCAGGCGTTTTCTAAACCGCAAGCGTTTTTACAAATCACGATCAAGGTTCTAATCTTACAAGAACAACTACATGCAGATGACACTTCCATCGTCCAGTCCTGCTTTCTCACCGCACGATTGCCTTCCGCCCGCTGATAATCAGCTTCTTTGCTCTCACCAAAGAGCAGCTGGCCCAGCACAACTCCCCTCTCACAGGCAGCTGAGCCAGCTCAGATCTTATCAGCCACATTCTCGAGGTCTGCTGCACATGGAAGCTTCCGGTGGTCTCAAACTAGCGACCTTCGGATCTTATCTTCGGGCAATTACTGCGGCTTTAACCCTCTTGACCAGACCTTCTGCTTTAGGGTGGCCCACTAGCATTCACCAATGCCTGACAATAACTGCGTTTGTTTTACTCATTTTTTATTTGATGCTTCTGTATATAATACATAACACCATACATGATTAGACTATATTTTTTGTTTAAATAAATGAATATAAAGAATTGTTTCTCTTTTGTTTGGGAAGGGGGTTGGCACACCAGCAGAGTCAAGTTAAGAATTTTCCTAAGTTTTGACACACTGAGCCCAAAAGGTTCGCCATCACTGGTCTAGGGGAATACAGAAGTGCTGGCACTCTGTGGGGGAAAGGATGCTACCGCAGGAGAGTTTTTCGTCTTGCATGCATGCTCAACCCAAAAGCACTCTTTTGGTGCCTGAAGGGGCTGGTTCTGAGAGGAGGGCAGGGGCTGCTTGATGGCGTGTTTTCCTATCGAGTAACTCCAAGCAGCGGCAAACAAAACATTCTATATTGACACAGAGATTTGCTTTCCACTTGTGGCAACAGAAGACAGGTCAGGCCATTTTGCCAAGCCTGTTATTCTGGCTCAGCTGAACGCTCAGCAAATGGGAGCGAAACCCGAACACCGCGTGTAAATGTTCCGTGATTTTCTTCCCAGTGACTGCCTGCTGAATTTAGGACACCTTCACAGTGCTTCGTACCCAATGCTTCCTTGTAACCCCTTCTTGAAGCCCACATTCCTCAGGAAGAGACTTGCGTTCCCTTCAAGTAACTATGCTTAACGTACATGTAATTCAAACGAGTGGATAGTGTCTCATCTTCGTTCATGCCAAACTCCATCCCTCTCCCTTGTGTCAACGCAGATTGTAAGCTCCTTGGGGCAGAGACTGGTCTCTGGGTAAAGTGCAATACACCCGGTGTCTGCTTGGTAGAAACCAAAATCTAACTGAAGTGTGACTTAGTTCCAGCAGCTTAGGGGTAGGAACGGGGGAAAGAGGCTGTGGGAATACCCTTGCTTTCCCCCCCCCCCACAGGAAGATCAGCCTCTTTCTAAATGGATTTGGGGGGAGAAAACACTCAAAGTGAAACAGTGATCTGAAAAAGAGAAACTCTCACTGCTACCTCCTAATGAATTAAGAGCTGTGCTCAGAAATAAAAAGGAAGCCTCTTTTTTCCTGTCACGGCACTGACGTCTCCAGGGGTGAGTGTGGGGAGAATCAGAACAGGCAAAAGGCAATTTTTCTTGACCCAGCGTGTAATTAGTCTGTGAAACTCCTTGCCACAGGATGTGGTGAGGGGGGGAGGAAGGTCCCGCTTTCCACATGAACTAAGACTTCTCTTAAAATAAAAGCGCAGTAAAGGGAGGAAGAACTGTCAACAGAAAGCAGGAAAGAGGGTTTCTTTTATTCATACCACAGCACCAGAGGGAAGCCGGGCTGCAACGCTACCCCATCTCCCCGCCCGGTGGTTGGGGGGAGGGGAAGCCCAGCTTTCTACTTTGCCCCACCCCCACCATTAATGCTGAATCCCAGCCCAGGAGATGTTGGTACTTTGGAGTCTCTGCAATCGGGAGCTGGGGGGGGACCCCAGAGCGGGGCTGTCAGGAGGGCACCCGAAGGCGGAGCACGAGGAAGGCGAGAACCATCTCCGGCAGGGCGGTTGAGGGCGGGGGGGCAGGCGGGCTGAGACCAAACGTGCGAGCCGGGTGGGGGGATCTTTCAGCTGTTCCCCTTCTTAGCCACAATCAGCACAGCGGAAGGCACCAGACCTGCAGAACGGAGATGGAGAGAGAGAGGTTGAAGTGGGGAGCTTTTTCCACATTCGGGGGCGGGCAGATCAGCTGGTGTCCTTCACCCAGCACCTGGTCCCCTTTGGCGAGCCGCCACCTCAGTCAAGGCGAGCAGATTGGAGAGGTTATTTCTCCTGTTCAAAAGTTGGTCACTGTGTATCTATGAAGAATATTTATGGTGTAAGTCAGTCCTCGTTATCCGCTAGGGTCAGATTCCTGGAAATGCTCGCGGGTAGTGAATTCGCGGATAACGAACCGTTGAGCCTATGGGATCCATGGGGTTAGGCGCAAGGGGTCCCTTCTCTGCCATCGGAAGAATCCAGCAGAGGCCCTCAGGAAGCCAGCAGAGGGCAGCAGGAAGCGCCCAAATATCTCTGAATGCTGCAGAGCCCTTCCAGAGGCTGCAGGGAGCTTCCGAACGGCACCTGCGACCAGCATGGACCCCTTAAGGATGCTTCTGCCGGCCAGTTTAAAGGGGTCAAGGGGGTCAAGGCTGCTCGCAGGTGCCGTTCCGGAGGTCCCTGCAGCCTCAGGAAGGGCTCTGCCTAGCGGACAACGAGGAGCAAGGCACAGGTAAGGAAGTAGCAATTGTGGCCCTTGCCGATGAGCCAATTCGCAGATAGCAAGGTCACATGAAGAGAACTGACTGTACAATGTGCACAACCAGAATTTGACTCCACGATGGTGTGGTGTTAAGATCTGTCCCCTGTCTAGCAATAATGTGATCTTTTTTTAAGGGGGGGGAGAAGCTCCTTTTGAACGCTTTTTGGAATTATGGAGCGGGACGGAAGCATCTGCCAATCAGTGCAGGGGCCGGCAGCCGGGCCGAGCAGGGCGAGGGAGAAACGGCAGCCCCGGCGTGCGGAGACTCACCCAGCTCCTGCAGGGGCTTCTCCATGTCCTCCTCGGTGAAGACACGCCGGGGGAAGCTCGTCAGCAGGTGGAAGGGCTCCTCGCCGCCGTCCTTGCGGTTCAGCTCCACGTAGAGCCGGACAGCCGCCAGCTGCTCTTTGGCCCGGAACGTCTGGGTGAGGGAGGTCCCGTCGAGAAGCCGCACCTGCCCGGAGGAGAGGAGGAGCCGGGTTCAAGGAGCTGCAGTGCCCAGCAATGCAGAAGGTTCCGGGGCGGAGCCCTGGCAAGGTCCTGATCTCCCCCCCCCCCGGCCTGCCTCCCCCCCCCATCCCGTTACCTGTATTCTGCACTGGTCGTACTCTCGTTTGATGGGGGGCTCCTGGCTGGGCGATGAGGGGACAGGCGGGGGGGCTGTCGGCTCCGGTGGGGCGGGCGTTTGGGAAGAGCTGCTGCTGCAGCCGCCGCCAAACTGGGAAGAAGAGAACACCAAGGTCACCAGTGTGGGGCGACCCAAGAACCAATCGGAGTGGGTTTCTTTCGCGCAAGAGAGGAGAGCCCGACAGAGCATCCTCGGGGGCCAACCTACCTTCTTGGCCCGCTCCGCCTTGTCCCGTTCAATCCGCTCTCGTACCCGCTGCCTGGAAGGGAGAAGGGTGTGTAAAAGCCCCCAAAGCCCAGTGTCCTATTTCCCACAGTGGCCAACCAGCTGCTTCTGGGAGCCCACCAACAGGAGGTGAAGAGACACCCCTCTCCTGCCATCGCTCCCTTGCAATCAGTAGCCCAAGCTAGACTGCGGCAGGAACTGGAGGCTCGGCCTAGCTCCTGACAGACCCTGAAGCTGCCCCACAAGGCTGGCGGTCTCCCACCCCTTTCCTTCCCCACCACGAGCCTCTCACTTGGCCAACTTCTCCTCCATCTTCTCCCGGCGCCGCTCCTCGGCCAGCTTCTTCATCTCGTCCTCTTGCAGCTTCTGGCGGATGAGGGAGAGCTCCTGGCCCTGCTTCCGGCGCTGGATCTCCCGCTCGATGCTTTCCCGCTTCTCCCGCTCCTCCCGCTCGCGCTGCTTCTGGGAGATCAGCTCCATCATCCTGAAGGGGCGGCGGCGGAGGATAAGCCACGGAGGCTCTGACCCTGGACCTCCCCAGACATCGCACCCAGTGTGGGCCACTTCCCAGCATTCCACAGTACTGTAGGTGTTCGATCTACCCCCTGTATCCACGGACTGACCCACTGCGATTGCCATGCATGCCCCGGGTACACAATAGTAGCCCCAGTCAAGCTGCTGAGTCCGGGTTTCCATGCAGCAGAATTCAGCTTGGTGCAATTAAAAAACAAGGTATAGACACGCACCACCCCCTAATATTTATTTTACACCCAAGTTACCTCTTGGTCTGCTCCCGTTTCTCTTCCTCGCTCAGGGGGCGCCGGTTTTCCTCACTGGCCAGCTCTTCTAACGTGGGACCTTCGGGGAGAACAGATGCCGAGGGTTTGGGGAAAGTGGAAAACAAACAGGCAAACGCATAAATCACACAATCCTCTTAATACTTTTTGTACTGTTCAAATAGCGTCCTCTCATCTTGCTACAGTCCCCAGAACAACCTGGTCAGCTAAGCTAGGATTACCCCCATTCTGCAGAGGGGGAAGACCGAGGCTGAATTCGCTGGCGTTGTTCTGACCTGTGTCACTGGGTACCGCCTCGGGCGTCCTTCCTTCGGGGGGTTCCTCTGAGCCCACCATGTTGCCCTGGGGGGATACGAGCGGCTCGTCTAGGTCTGGGTCATTCTCGTGTTCCATGAGCCTGCGCGAGAAAGGCACACGCTGTAAAGGAGGAGGACAGGGGAAAAGCGGTGCTGGGAAAGGGTTTGTGGGAGGGGGAAAGGCTCACTCACCAATCCATCGCTGGTTCGATGCCCTGGTTCCCCGTGAGTGCCAGAGCTTTCTCTCTGTGGGCAAGGGGAGAAAAGAGGCCATGGGTCACAGCTGAATTTGGCATGGTGCCTGAGCACTGAGGGCCTGCCTAGCTACACTAACACTTGAACTCTAACTATTGATGGCCGTGGGGTTTCCCCAACATGCCGTCAAAAGTTGGGCAGCGGTGCCATGGAAGAAGGCCCACTTGGGGCATTTCTCCTGGCATCTGCAATGGCTTCCCTTCAGATTTAGCCATTCTGAATCTGGTTTATTTAGACTTAGAATAAATCTAACTCTAAATTCGAATTCTGGGGAATGGGCCTCACAGCAGGGCAACAGCGCGACTGCTAAAAACCCGACCCCACGATGCTATTTTGAGGTTTTATATTATTTATTATTAAATTTTTACCCTGCCTTTCTGCCAGAAGGCACTCAAGGCGGCATTACAAAATCAAAGTTAAAAATACATCATAATTAAAAACAGTAATTAAAAACAATATAAAAATACAATATAAAAATAACAGTCATCCCATGGATCATAAAAAACAGAAATATAAAAGAATACAAAGACCAGTTTTCCCTTCCTGCCAGCACGCCCAGTTCCTTGCTCAAGCCCAAACTGGGAGGAAGGGAGGAGTCTTGCAAACCGGGGAGCAGGGAAAGATTTTCAGGGGGTCTCAAACCCTCTCCGGTTTTCAAAGCTTGGAAAGCTGCCCTTCATGGGAGAAGCTGCCATAGCGAGTCAGACCCCAGCTCAGGATTGCTAGGCCCTGACTGGCAACAGCTCACCTGAGCTGCACGCTCAGCACCACTGGGAGAAGCGGCCAGGTTTGGGACCCGGAACTTTCTATGTGCTTTTCAAGCGAGTACTGCCCAGCTCCCAAGGGGGAAGATTTCACTCCTAGTCCTCCTGGCTTGTGGATGCAGAACCAAACCCCCTGGCTTTTCTGACGTTCCCATTCATCTATCAAATTTTGACCCGGATCTTTCCGGAGATAAGACACGTACGCTCTGCTTTGGGGGAAGCCCATCTCGATCAGGCTCTCCAGCGCCGTGCACTCCATGTTCACTCCGCTGCCCCCGCCACCAAACTCTGCAAAAGAAAAACAGCAGACATCGAGGACTGACGAGGCAGAACCACGTTCACTGCTCCGAAGCTCTGCAGGTCCCAAGGCTGTGGCCCTGCTTGGGCTGCTTCCTCACAAGGTCATTGTGAAGACACACATAAACTAGGGGGGAACGTGGGGTGGGTGGCAATGGCGGCAAAGCAGGTCCCAGGATTGGTGGTGGGTCCCCAGCCCCGGTGGCCTTCAGCCTTTTTTGTGCCATGATCCCAATCAGTCACAAGAATATACAGACATCAGAAAAGCCCCACTGGATCAAGCCAAAGGCCCATCTCGTCCAGCTTCCTGCATCTCACAGTGGCCCACCAGATGCCTCAGGGAGCACACAAGGCCACAAGATGCCTGCTCCCTGTGGCCACTCCCTTGCACCTGGCATTCTGAAGTCGCCTGCTTCTCAAACAAGGAGGTTGCACCACCCATCGTGGCCTGTAGCCCGCAATGGGCTTTACCGCCAGAAATCTTCCCTGTCCCCTTTTTAAAAGGGACCTAGGCTAGGCGCCATGGCCAACTCCTGTGGCAAGGAGTTCCACGGATTAACCAAATAATCAATGCTGGATCTCTAGGCAAGCCAAGCCTTCTTAGCATTTCAGAGCAAGGCAGTGGGGTGGAGCAGAGGGGTTGGGGTTTGGAGAACTCCTCTCGCCTTGGGGCTGAGCCTAGAGTAGGGCAAATCCCAGCTCTTCCTCCTGCCCCGCTCCCGCAGGTAAGGCCAGCCAGCCTCCACCCTATTGCCACTCCTACAGGGATTTGCACACCTTACCCCCCACAGCCCCTCCCTAGTTGCCCCCCACCCCAAGCTGGGGCTGCTCCCCCTCCCTCCTCCAGGCGCAGGGCACGTGACCCAGAAGTGGGCGTGGCCAGGTGCCCCCCCGTTCCCCCTCTTAAAGGGCCCCGCCCCTGGAGCAGCCAGCCCCACAGAGTGCCCGTCCCTGGGGAGAGGGGAGCCGGGCGTGGGCAGCGTCTCCTCCTCGCTCTCACCTCCGGCTGCTTCGCAGGGCTCCCTGCCTAGCTGGGCGGCGAGACCGGAAGCGGCGGGACCGTCCCGCGGCCGCTGTTTGTGTCACGTGAGGCGGGTTGCCGGAAGGGAGGAGGGCGGCCGCGGAGGGACAATCTTTGCGCGGCAGGGCGGGCGCGGAAGCTTCGTCTTAAAGAGCCAGCGGGACCTGCGCCGTCATTCATTCATTCATTCATTCATTCGCATTCCTGCAGTAGTTCTTCTTTCCTTCGTTTTCCTTTTCCCGCTTTTATTTCTTTTTCCTGCTTCGTTCATTCTCTTTCTGTGACATCCTTTTTTTTCCCCGTTTGCGCGTTCATTTGCTTTCTTCCGGCCCATCAATCAATCAATCAATCAATCAATCAATCAATCAATCAATCAATCAATCAATCAATCAATGTAAATATAAAATTTTTAATAAGCACTTTAAAGGTTATAAATATTAATTATTTTTTGTTTTATAATATTTTCTAATACATAAGGAAGGAAATAGAAGAAGAAGAAGAAGAAGAAGAAGAAGAAGAAGAAACAAATTCTAGACAGGACAGAGTCGACAGAAAAAACAAACATAAGAAAAATGCATTATAGACAGGATAATAGAAAGTAACTTATCCTTTCTGCTATCCTTTCCTATAATAATATTTATTATTAATATTATAATATGTTATAATTTATTATATTTTATGTTTCTGTTATCAGCAGCAGTCAATCCATCAGCAGTTATCCTTTCTATAATAATATTTATTATCAATATTATATTTTATACTTTCTGTTATCCTTTCTGTAATGCCTTCTTCTTCTTCTTCTTCTTCTTCTTCTTCTTCTTCTTCTTTATATTTCCTTCCTTGCTGTTGCCAGGAGTGGTAACACCTGACACGCAAATCTCCCCTCTGCCTGAGCCTTATTGCTGGCATCATTTGAAAATGTCACCCACTGCCATCTCTATGATACCTGAATGCTATGTAGAGCTCCCCATGATCACTATTTGCTGCTGCCAGGAAAAAAAAAGGCGGGGCTGGCATTCAGCCAGGGCTCACAGCCCACCCAGCCCAGGAACCCAATCCCCAAATAAGGGGCGTTAGAGTGCCCCTAGAACTAACTTTATATACCTGGACTAAGCTTGCTGCTAAGTGTGACGTGATAATACGGAAAAGAGGTGGTCACTGAGCACGTGCAGAGTGTCTGAGTATGTATGAGAACCAGCACAGCTGGAATCATCCAGGTGAAGGAGACATTGGGACAGCTGGAGCCTAGGAAAGAGGGAGAGGAGAGGGTGTCCGTCCAGCCATCGTTTAGATGCAAACTCCAGAATAAGGAGGCTGTTTCTGTTTCCATTGGTACAGGCATGCACTGAGCTATTGGCTGCCTGTTGATTTGAGGGGTGTTGGGTAAATTTGTAAGCAGGCAAGAGAGTGCCGCCTCTCCCCCCCCCCCCCATGACCCGGCAAGACCTTGCATTGTTCCTTTGTGAAAGGATCTCCTCCACTCTCTGGCTTGTGCAAGGCGAGGGGGGGGGGAATCACATGCACAATTATTATGACCCGATTTCTGCAGCTGGTACAAGTCCAGGCATGAGGCCAAAGGGAGAGAGAGCGAGAGAGAGAGAGCTGCCTTTTTAAGGGACCCCCGGAGCCTCTGGGACTCTGTGCGGCCGGTTCTCAGCGTGCCAAACTTCGGACTGGGATCTGGGGGCGGCAGAGCAGGGTTGAACAGCGCAGCACAGGCTGCTCTGCCAAGGAACAGCACCTGGGAACAGGTGCCAGCAGGGATGAGGGCTCCTGGATGAGGTAGCGGACAACCTGCACAGCTGGGGGGGACCAGCAGGCAAGGAAGTATGAGCAGAGCAAGAAGAAGTTGGGATCAGGCCATCGACAGGACCAGAAACTAGGAGACAGGGAGGGGAAGGAGAGGGCACTGCTCGGAACAACGCCTAGAGCTGAAAGTGGCTGTGGAAGGAGGAGGCGGCACCAATGGGAGCCCAGCTGGGAGAGAAGTGGCGGGCAGGAGTCGGGTCCGTAGCTCGGTGGGCGTCGGGCTCAACAGCCTGGGTGGCCGGCCAGTTTGGCTTCTCCGCCTTGCTCTTCCTGGTCGAGGTGGCCGCCAGCCGCTTAACAGGCTCCCTCCTCGTGCTCTCCTGCTCCTTCCAGACCCTGGGAGGTGCCCTGGCCTGGGGGCTGGCCTTGGTGGAGGCCTGGCTGGCTGCCGGGGGGTGCCCCAGTGGAAGGAACACGTTTGGGTGGGCGCGGGCCCGGGTCACGGGCACGCTGGTCAGCGCGGTGCTCCTGAGCGCCTTGAGCCTGTCCCTCGTGCCCGAGGCACTCCGCCAGCTAGCGGAGCCACGGGCCGTAGAGCACGTGTTGGCGCTGGTGGGCATCGGGGTGGTGGGGATCCCCATTCACTTGGCCAGAGCAGGCTTGCAGGAGCGGCGTTGTCCGGATCAAGGGAGCAGGCCCTGCTGCAGCCGCAGGGGAGGAGGCACGCTTGCCGGGAGCGCCGCCCACGAGATGGAAGGTGAGTCCCACAGTCGGTGGGCATATTTGTGGGGAAAAGATTTTAGGGCAGCAGAGCTTGCAGGAGACCCACAGAACCCCGAGGTTGGGTGGAGGTAAACCTTCCCGTTGAAGAAGGCTCTGACACAGTGTGGTCTTGACCCCCTTCCCCGATAAAAACAATCAACAGAAAGGCTACAAAGATAGAGGCTAAAAACAGAGGTTTTTGCGGACCGTTGAAGAGGCAAGCCTGCTTCTCCCCCTGCAAAGTGGCTTGCCTTTTTGGCCGGCACAAGGGCCACCCGTGAAGCGCGTTTGGACCACTCTGGGAGTCGGGGAGGATGGCGCACGTCTGTGTGTTGGCCTCTCTGACTCCGAGAGGGGTCCAAACATACTTGACAGTGTCCCTTGTGCCGGTCAGACTTTGCTTTATTTACCTATTTACCTCAGGATTTTACCTTAAAATGCCAGATACAAGGGAGCGGTGTTTGGAGTCATTGGGGGTGGTGCACATCTGTGTGCTGGCCTCTCTGACGCCGAGAGTGGTCCAAACATACGTTACGGTGTCCCTTGTGCTGGCCAAATTTTGCTTTATTTACCTCATATTTACCACAGAATTTTACTTCAGAATGCCAGATACAAGGGAGTGGCGTTTGGACCACTCTCGGAGTCAGGGAGGATGGCGCACGTCTGTGTGCTGGCCTCTCTGACTCCGAGTGTGGTCCAAACAGACTTGACAGTGTCCCTTGTTTTTTGCTGCTGGATGGTTTTCCTGCTTGGAGATGTCACTTCCGGCTGTGACATCACTTCCAGGTTAGTGACATCACTTCTAGCAACTGCCATTCTAAAAAGTGGGTCTTGGTGCTAAAACGTTGGAGAACCACGGCTCTGCCCAGGTGAGCACTGTGCAAGTGCTCACCTGCAGGAAGCTGTGGCTCCCACCGCCCACGCCTCTAAGTGCCTCGCGGTTCTTCCTCCTCGACAGATCTCCTGGGGAACGGCTCCTCGGCGAACAGAGAGGCCTGGATGGAAGAGGATGGGAACTCCCGCCCCGTGGCTCCCGTGAGAAGTGCTGGGCCGTGGCAGACGCTGTGCCTTGGGTGGACGGTGGCCTGCTTGGGCCCTGCGACCGTCTTCCTGTACTTTTTGGTTCTGTACCTACTGTGGACGCCGTGCCGGGGCCAGTCCGCCTGCCTCAGCCACTGCCTCGGCGCCCCGTGTGGGGCCTGGGAGACATCGCCGCATGAACAGGCCCCTTGTTGGCTGCTCTACCTGGACCCTGGGCTGGCGGTGGCCGTGGCCGTGGCCCTTCTGCTGCTGGCGTGGCCGGCTCTGCGTCGCTCCGCCCTTGTGCTGCTGCAGGCCGTCCCGGAGGAGCTGAATCTTCAGCGGCTGGAGCTGCAGCTGCGGGCCACGGCAGGCGTGGCGGCCCTGAAGGAGCTGTACGTCTGGCAGCTGGACGGCCCCGGGAGCTTGGTGGCCACGGCCCACGTGTCCTGCCGGGACGTGGCTGCCTACGCGGCCATGATGGAGCAGGTCCAGTGGGTGTTCCGCGAGCACGGCATCCACGTTGCCACCGTGGAGCCTGTCTTCCACGACAGGGGGTGCTGCAAGGGGTGCGGTGGGCCTCTGTGCAGGAGGCGCCAAGCCCCCAGTTCTGCCGTGGTCACCGAGTACGAGACCACCGTCTGAACCTCCGAGAGCGACGGCTGGAAGAGAGGCCGCCTGCAGAGGGTCTGGGAAGGTTCTAGAACCTTCTGGAATGCTTCCGGAACACCACAGATTTCCTTCCTTGGTTCCTGGCCTCGATGGGCTCTGCTCTACTAGCCCATGTTTGTTTTTAGCTGGATGCTGCTGAGGCCCCCGCAAACACTTGTGAGCTGCCCCTGTGCCAGGTCCACAGGAAAGAAATAAGCAGAGGTTTTGTGACTGAAGTGCTCCGTACCCCCTGCGGAGGGCTGCGGCAATGCCAGCATTCGGGATGAGAGCAGGAGACAGTTGTGTTCGGCTGCCTGGGAATCTCACGCTCATTAAAAAGGAGAATCAAGTTTCTAGTCCATATGAGTGCAAATATATGTTTAGATGTGCGTGTGTTGGGGGGGG
>JAJKFI010000090.1:241983-337607 GCA_029204185.1 Lerista edwardsae
ATTGATCATATTGGTCTGTGTGAGTTCTCCCTCGCTGCGGCAACACAAAACACTTGCTTTATAGCCACGAGTGTCATCCCCTGACACACGTGTTGATCAGCCTGCCAAACACTGGTGTGTCTAGCCACATGTTTTGAGGACTAGACTGTTTATGTGCCAAAATAATTCCCCCTTGATTCCCTTCTGAGTCCATAAATACTTCCTGCCAGGCTCAACCCTCCAGCCCTGGGGCGGGGGGAGGGAATTAATCCCAATTTATACAAACTTACACTTATCGTCTGATTCATTTCTGTCCCTGGCTGAAAGAAAAAGAAGAGAGAGACTAAAAGGGGGGGGTCCATTGAGAAAACAGACGGGAGCAAAGATTTCACCGAACTCTGAGGGTTGGGAGAGTTATAACAGATAAAAGGAAGTACTTTTTTACCCAGCGGGTAGTTAATCTGTGGAACTCTTTGCCACAGGAGGTGGTGATGGCATCTGGCCTGGTGCCTTTCAAAGGGGACTAGACAGATTTCTGGAAGAAAAGTCCATCGTGGGTGGTGCAACCTCCTTACATTAGTAGTAGGCTACTTCAGAGTACCGGGTGCAAGAGAGTGGCAACAGGATGCAAGCATCTTGTGGGCCACTGTGAGATGCAGGAAGCTGGACTAGATGGGCCTTTGGCCTGATCCAGCAGGGCTCTTCTTAGGTTCTTATAACTCCAGTTCATTTTTAGAATCAGCCCGAACATCGATCACAAAACAAAACAGTGTGTTCTGAAGCTGGCCAGATGCTACAAGTACATTAAATGCCCTTCCCAGCATTTTCTAATAGACAGTTCCTGCTTTGCACATGTTACATCACAGGGGCTGGTGCCAGATTTCTGGGGGGGGGGGGCTCTTGGACTCTGTTTATGTAAAAACTGGGCAGGAAATATAAGTTTTCTACTGCAGCGACAGAGAGGAGAATTTCGGCCACCATGATTGCCGCTTTCCCCAGATCATTTGGTCTTGCTGGGCCAATGAGCTGCATTACCCTCTCTGCCCATTGCTTGGGTGGCGCTACAGCACAGCAAAGATCAGAACAATGGAGCTGTCAGCTCTGGGATGGTGGGGAGCCAAGTGCCAGGGCTTTATGAAGAATGAGAGGACAAGTCTCTCCCCCCAAGGGGTTTACAGTCTTGATACTGTCAGGCATAAAGAATGCTGACACAAGGGAGAGAAGAATGAGAGAGAGAAAGGACAGGGGGGAAAGAGACAATTTCCAGACTCATAAGAACATAAGAAGTGCCCTGCTGAATCAGCCCAAAGGCCCAGCTAGTCCGGGTGCCTCTGTCTCACAATGGCCCACCAGATGCCTCAGGGAGCACACAAGACCACAAGATGCCTGCATCCTGCGGCCACTCCCTTGCACCTGGCATTCTGAGACAGCCGACTTCTAAAATCAGGAGGTAGCACATACCCATCGCGGCTTGAAACCTGGACCTTTCCTCCATCATTCTGTCCCACTCCCCTTTTCAAGGCACCCACGCCAGACGCCATCATGACATCCAGTGGCCAGGAGTTCCACAGGCCACCTACATGCTGGGACAAGAAACATGCTTTGATTTGTTCTAACTTTGAATGGCTGCCCCCTTGAATGGCTGGTTCAGGTGTTGTGCGAGAGGGAAAAGAGCATCACTCTAGCCAGTCTCTACATCTCCTGTGTCATGTTTGTACATCCTGATCATGTCCCCTTCTCTCAGGCTTTTCATGTGCTAAGCGCCTTTGAGGATGGGGTGTGTGTGTATAAAAATGTGAAAAACAGACAAAATAAATAAATACAGCTCTTTGGAGGGATGTTCCACCACCATCGTTTTCTAGTCTCTGTTTTGGCCAGGACGGGAGAAGGAGCTCATTCAGCTCCCGCCGCCTAGTTCTCCAGCACACACAGAACTTGTTTATTCTCCCAGACTCCAGCCAGTAAAGAGGGGAAGGTTCAAGCATGAGTCAGCTCCACGCCCAGATCATGTCAGCAGTTAAAATTTTCTGAGCCTGCACGTGGGCGAGGAGGTGAAACCGAATCGTTGGGCCTGGAGGGGAGGGTAGAGACCTCCGGGGCCGACGAGATGACACCAACGGTGGACACCATGCAGGGGCGTAGCTAGAGAGGGGCAGGGGGTTGCAATTGCACCGGGCAGCAAGCTTCAGGGGGGCAACAAGCTGAGCTTGACATTAGTGGCCAAAATAGTGAAAGCCTTAGAAATTACAAATACCATCAGATTATATATCATTGGAAGGGAAGGTCATTAAATGCAGAACTGGAGCGGAATATCTTTACTCCATCACATGTTACGGCCAAAAAACCCAGAGGGCCCGATCCTTGAGCAGTACAGCATGAGCTTTGGCCTGCCGAAACGACCAGGTCCAATCCTAGCGGCCTCTCCAGATTGGGCTGCGTTCTCAGGCAAGCAGCAGGCTCTGGTGTCACACTGGCGGCACTTATGGCCGTGATAGCCCTTCCGGTGGGTCCCAGGCAGAGGGTCACTCTAAAAAGTGGGTCCTGGTGCCAAAAAGTCTCAGAACCGCTGGTACGTAACAGGATGGTTTATTCCAAAATACCAAGGTTTTCCTAATTTTGGCCAGTAATGGTGTTATCCCCTGGAGCATGTCACCGGGTGCGGTCCCTTCCCCCCGCACCCCCCTAGGAACGCTATTGGCCTTGTGCAAGGGATGCTGGTTTTGTTTGGACTTCCCAGGGAAGTCTCGGAAGACACGAAGGATGTGGAAGGACTTACAGAGTCTTCTTGCCCAACGTATTGTCTGCTGTCACGCTGGGTGAGTATTCTGGAGTGATCACATATATATGACAGATCTAAAGGGGAAGTTACACGCATGCACACACACACACACACACACACACGCTCATGCTGGCTGTTTCCTGCTTGCTTCATGACCCAGCCGGAAGCAGGAATGACACTTGTGTGCCCAGGCACGCACAAGCACGCACGCACACACACGCACACACACGCACACATCCCTTATAATCCACGGGGCCTGATGGATAAACAGAGACACTGGGGGAAGGGAAGAACATGGAGAGCGGTAGGGCAGATTCCTGAGGTTGGCACATAAACAGCCCGGGAGAAACTTTTGCATTGGGGCCGGTGCTGTTCAAGCTCTTCAGCGAGCCAGGGCCAAGGGAGGGGGTCGTTTTTCTCGGAGCGAGCTGCAAAACAGCAGTCCTAATCAACTCCCTGGCCTGACTCGCGTTTTGTTTCAACGGCTTTTATTTAACGTTGTTCACGGGGAGTCCCAGAATCAAACTCCAGCGGGTACCGCGACACGACTGCATACCTGGCATTCATGCGCTGAAGACTGGTTGTCCCCTTGTGGCATTTGATCCCAAGAGGAAAGAACTCTGCCTGGAAACCTTTTTACGCATCAGAGCATGACGTCAGTCTCCAAGGATGATTCGGAAACAAATGCCCATCTCACCCCCATATTCCCAGAGGTCTATGGGTACATGTTGTCCCAGCCTAGTCGGAGCAGCAACACTCCTCTTCCAGATGTTCCCCGTCCCTTCCTCGAACACACATCTGGAAAACATTGACTTTTTCCGGCCCACAGCTCAACGGCTTATTAACTCTGCCAGCAACTGTTGCCAGCAGCCATTCCAGCCCCAGGGCACACACATGGGGGTCAAACGGGAGAAGTCTCCATCCCGTTCCCATAACTCATCGAAGGCTAGGAGGGGAAATAAGGCGTTAAGCCACACTCAGATGACTTTTCAAGATTTTATTCCACTCCGATTCCATCGCCAATAAATTAACATCAGCCTGCAGGGACGGAAATACCCAACTCTGGGGGGGGAAGACAAACATTTATCCATAAATACCTCTAGCTGTATCGCATCAAGTGCATATTTGAATCCTCTTGCTTGATCCAAGACTGGGGATGGAGACCAAACAGAAGGGGGGAGGGGATTTAAGGAAAATGGAATGATCCCATCCTAGTTTGGAAAGCAAGAACAGTGCTTGAACTTTGAATGGCGGGTTCCACCGCTAACGGAACCTCCATGGACAGAAACAGTCTACCTGAGTACAGGTTGCTGGGGCGAAAGGGCATGAGAGGGGCTTGCCTTCATCTCTTCCGTGGTGGGCTTGATGGGAAACAGGACCCTGGATGATAAGTATGTGGTCTGACCGAGTTGGATACTCGTTGGTCAGGAATGTCCGTGCCCAGAGGTACTCTTTGTCCAATGTCACCCATCACAAGACTGGAAAAGGGAGAAAGTAAATTTCCCCCTTTGCAGAAAATAGCATTAACAATTGCAAGATCAGGGACATTAAATGCAAGAGCAGCAAAGTTAGAGCAGTGTACGCAGTTGGGGACGACAGCCCACTTCATCGGAGACGCAAGGGTTAAAGGCCGGACGAGACTCTGGGTTGTTTTTGCTGCAACAGACTCACAAAGCTGCTAGTCCTCTTGAAAAGAGGTCTCAGGACCCCAGGAAAGTGCAGTCCCTGGGACTCTTGGGGAAGGAGCAGGGGGCTAGGATGACTGAAGTAGTAAAATGAATACTGTATAAGCCTATGGTCTAAGTGTATATTATGCTGCCAATTTTGACTGGTTTTATAGACAAGTCCAGCTTCCACTGAGTACTGGGAACAGTCAGTCTGGAGGAGGGGAAACTGGGATCTCTAAGTGAATTCCTAGCATCCTCACCAAACTATAACCCCCATGGATCATTGGGGTGGGAGGAAGAGATATGACAGTTACCCACGTATAAGACTCACATGCATGCCAGATTGGGGGAATCCCAACATTTATTTGTGGGGTATAACCCCTCCACTACACAAAAACAGCACAGCACCCAGATCGATTCTTGGTGTATCTCGCCGGTGACAAGCGCTTGTAATATGTGGCAACCACAAGCTTGTTTTGAGATGCAGCCACGGCTTGAAAATATGTTCCACGTTCAGGCTTGTCTCTGCGATGGATCAAGAACTGGGATCAGTCGAGAACCAGTTCTAAAATCGTACCGGCTTTTCCACCCCAGATCCGGAGAGAAAAAAGGAGATTTCTCATCAGTGCTAGATATGGCTGGTGTTCCTTTCTTCACTCCTTGCCACTTTCCGTACCTCTGAATTTTATTATCCCTTGTCAACATGATCCTTGCCGCTTTAATAATAAATACATAAATAAATAGAAATCGCGCAGCTTCCACCCTTCTCATCTTGTCCTACCATACAAAGCAGTCATTCGCTCATGAATTTTGGGTCAGAAAAGAGGCGCTGAACCCAAAGCACACCTGCGAGGACACACAACCAACAAGTTGATCTGAACGTAGAGCAGTTGACCCAGACCAGAAGGCCACACGAGCTTGGCCTGGGTGAGAGTGTTTAGGACGGCAGTCGAAATGTTTTTGGCTTCTCCCCACATCTATTTGTGGCGAGTGGGGGAGCAAAGATTAAGTTATGCGTTCGGCGTGTTACCCTCCCCGCAGAGCCCTGGATGGTGGAATGGAGACATTTTCCCGCATGGAAGGGAGAGTGCGGAATTGTTCCATCTTTTTGGAAAAGCGGTGGGGCTGGACAGCGCCCCACAAGAGCGACAGTTCTTTGTCCCACACAGCTTCTGTGGGGCTCCAGGGTGAAAAGGGAATGATCATCACCGTGATTTTCAGCCAGTGCGCTGTGGCACATTGGTGTGCTGCGAACGGCCCATGGGGTGGTTTGGGGGTGGGTAATTTATTATTGAGAGCCATCAGGGGATGTGACCCCCCCCCAATCCCGCAACATCAGCGCAGGGTGCCTTGTCCAAAAAAAAAACACCACGATGGTGTGCCTTGAACATTTTAGCGCCTGTTCAGTGTGCCGCGAGAAGAAAAAGGGTCGGAAAATTGCCGGAGCAGCTTCATCCCCAAAGCCACATCGTCCAGCCCTCCAGAGTCTGCAGGGTCTGTTCAACACTGGGAGGGCCCCACGAGGCAAGGGGAGAGGCCCGTCTTACAATTGCTCCTCGTTCCGGAAAGAGTGATTGGCTGCCCCGTGCAAGTCCGGTTCGCCGTCCAGAATGTTATCCCGGGATCCGTGGAGGAGCGATTTTCTCCGGCGGATAACGAAATGCCACACCAAGGCGGACACCACCACCAGGACCAGGGCAGCTGCCACGCCGGCTGCGACGTAAACGTAGGGCATCTGGCGAGCGGGAGTCCGGACCACGCGGCAGGGGCCACGCTCCTGACGCCCGTCATCCGTGGGGCTGGAGCCGGCCCGGTTGGAGGCCACGACGCAGAACAAGTATTCCGTGTCGGGCAATAAGGTGGGGATCGCGGCCATGCGGGAGGTGCTGTTGAGGACCGGGCCGGAGATGAAGTCCTCGTTGGGCGGCTGGTACAGCAGGTAGTATTCCTCGACCGTGGACCAGGGTGCACACCAGTGCAGGCTCACCCCAGATTCGGTCGCGTGGATGGTCTCTAGGCGCGGCGGCTCCGGGGCCACATTTGGGCCAGTGATCCCGGGGCAGGAGCAGCCGGTGGCTCTGTGCAGCTCCGAGCAGGGGGCCTGGAGGTGGCGGCAGTGGTTGTAGTTGCAACGCTGAGAGGGCACCTGCGGGGCCTCAGGCGTTTGGGCCTCCAGAGTGTAGGAATAATCGTCGTCTAACAAATCGTCCAGGGTAGGCAGGACGAGATCGGGCGAGGGAGTGCCCTCTTCTTCCACCGCTGGGGCGTGGCTCCCCACGGGGTGAGGGGCGAGGTGGGTGTCTCGGAGAGGCACAGGCAGAGGGTGCCCCATGCTCGTGGTGGAGCTCGGGGGGGCACAGCGACAGAATGCAGACCGCAGCCAGCAACGGTGCCGGGATCCTCATGGCTCCTGGAAACAGAAATGGAACGTTGAGAACGGAAATGGGCACTTTGTAAAGGATCACAAATTGGGGACGTGGTGGCGCGGCGGGTTAAACCGCTGCTGCTGGGCTTTCCGACCGGAAGGTTGGGAGTTCAAGACTGAACGACGGAGTAAGTGCCCATCGTTTGTCCCAGCTCCTGCCAACAAAGCAGTTCGAAAGCACCTAAATGCAAGTAGATAAATAGGGACCACTTCAGGGGGAAGGGAACGGCATTCTGTGTGCTACGGCGTAGAGTCATGCCGGCCACATGACCACGGAAGCTTGTCCTCGGACAAAACGCCGGCTCTACAGGCTTGGAAATGGAGATGAGCACCGCCCCCTACAGTCGGTCACGGCTAGACCATTCGGTTGGGGGAAAACCTTTACCTTTACCTTAAAGAATCACATATAATCATAGAGTTGGAAGGGGACCACAAGGCATCTAGTCCGCTCCTCTGCCTGTAGCAGGAAATGCAGAGAATCTCCAGCAGGTGTTCCGTCGAGCCTCTGCTTGAAGACCCCCAATGAGGGAGAATCAACCACCTCCCTCAAGTGGCAATCTGTTTCACTGCTGAACCACCCTGACTGTCAGGAATTTCTCCCCAATATCCAACCGGAGTCTCCTCTCTTGCCGTTTGTACTCATTGGAACTAGTCCTAGTCTCAGAAGCAATGGAGAACAAATTGACTCCTTCTTCCATCTGACAGCCCCACAGGTATTTGAAGAGCGATCCTCTGAGACCTCTACTGAGATTCGGCTGAGCTCTAAACCATCAGAATTGGTGGCCAAGTATTTCATCGAGGGGTTGGTGGGGCCAGCAATGCCAGACACCTCAATATGCCGGGTGCAAGGGAGTGGCAACAGGATGCAGGCGTCTTGTGGTCTTGTGTGCACCCTGAGGCATCTGGTGGGCCACTGGGAATTACAGGAAGCTGGACTTGCTCTCTGTAGCAGCCAGGAGTGTGTGACACCAGGTAGCTGGGGGAGGGGGCGTGGTCCTGAGACAAAGCCATATGAAGAGCCCTGCTGGATCACCTAGTCCAGATCAAAAGACCACCTAGTCCAGCTTCCTGTATCTCCCAGGGGCCCACCAGATGCCTCAGGGCGCACACAAGACCACAAGATGCCTGCATCCTGTTGCCACTCCCTGCCTTTCCTCCATCTCTCACTGCCCTGTGGAACCCATGGAACAATCTCTGTTCTCAGAATTCTCACACACAAACGCAAAAGAATATTTTTCATTCCCCGTGGGGTGCCAAAGAGCATATGACTCTCAGGATCTCCCTTGCTAGATCAGGTCACAGGCGGTCTAATCCAGCTTCCTGTTTCCCACACACTGACCCACCAGATGCAGCTGGAAAAGCCCCACACAACTGCATCAGTGCTTAAATTAGGAGGAGGAGACAGGGGGTCTTTCATGAAACCGACAAGCCCAGCTACTCTGGGCTTCTAACAGACCATTGCTCTCTCCAGCTTAGCACCATCAAGCACTGACTGGCAGCATCAACCCCAAGTGGTCTTGTCCAGCCTGACTTGCTAGGGATCGGGACCTTCTGTACGCAAGCAGGGACTCTACCACCAAACTACATCCATTCCCCAAGGGCTGTACCACTAACTGATGTGAAGTCAAATGCCAGGTGAATACGACTTAAGGCAGCAGAAAGCAAGGGCCCCACACAGCCAGTTTTACTCACCTGGCATCCTCTGGTGGATCGGGATCTCAGCTGCTAGGCAACACCAAGGTGTTGGGGAAGGGTCTCCGGGACAACAATCCGGTATCCAAGCAACGCAACAGCCAATCAGCAAGGCAGCACCCAGAGCGGATGCTAAATGAGGGACGAAGGAGCTCTCTGCTGGGATGGCAGGAGAACAGCAGCTTTTGGTTGGGGGGGGGCACAAGCTGTCCACGCTGGGGGTCTGGGGGCTGTTTCCTCAGGATGAGAAAGCTGCGCAGGACGAGACAGACTCTCAAGCTTGCTTGCCTGGAAGGACTTGGCTGCTTCTTGTTTCAGTGCCTGCCAAAAACTTTTATATCCTCTGCCTCGAATGACCTCATCCCCCACCCCTTCCACCCCCCCGTATGCATTTGGGTCCAGCCAGTGGGAATGAGCAAAATGCAGGCAAAGGGGTGTTCACTTCAGGGCCCCCTCCCTCCCAGGTGTCTGCAAAGAAAACAAACAGTGCCTTATATGGGTCTGTTCCCCTCCTTGTTGGTCTATCCGCGCAGCAAAAAAAATCCCCGCCTGTTGAAGGATGGAATTTGGAGAGTTTCGGAAGGGGGAGCTGACAAAAAGAGAGAAAGGAGTTGGGTGTGTGGCTGCTACGGCTGACAGATGAGATTATTCCTGGCTCAGGATAGCGGAGATTCATCCCAGACAGTGGCTATTTCTGCTGACAAGCCCTGTCCTAGAAGCCGTACACCCATGGTAAATTGGTCTTCCAAACCACAATCTTCATTGACCTGCAGGGCGTTATTCCCATTTCACAGATGGCAAACTGAGGCTCATTTGCCTGACACCCAAGGGCCGCACACCAATGCCATCACTGAGAGAGTGGCCTCTTACCCTCCCCTGGTTGGGGTGTAAGTGCCGATGGTTGCCACACAGCCCGATTTGTAGTGAGATTTCAGCCCAGTTGCCAAAACCAGACACCTCCACATTTCCTGTGCGCGTTCAATGTTTTCCCTGTTCTGGAAAACCGAGAAAGACTAAATGTCTTTTTTTAAAAAGGAGCAGGTGTTTCAAAAAGAAAGGAAGCAGATTGTACAGGTGTTCAAGAAGGCTGCAAAACTATACAGTTATCTAGGAATAAGTCTCATGGATCGAGATGTTTGCCAATGGTGTTCTTTATTTTACGCAGAAGTAATCCCATTGGGTTCAGTAAGGGTGAAATCCCCTCTTACTCCCCAGAAACAAACACCTCTGGTCATTGAACTCAAGAGATCTTACTTCTGAGTAGAGCTGCACTGGACTGCACTATAAAATGCATTTTAACTCATTGGTAAAAATTGGCTCAGGAGTTTTCTGCCTTGATCACATGCTCTTCTTTGTAAAACATGCGATGCTGTCTCTTAGGATCGATTTATGGTCTGCCGCTTACTTTTAGTTAATTTTTTCCTTCGGTTCAGGAAAAGTCACGTCCCCCTTTTTTCCAAAGAACTGTGTTCCCTAGCGGCCAGACTCATCTCAAAAACATCTCCCCTGTGTACCTTATTCTTTTTTTAAAAAATCAGAAGCGGCAAGGGAAGAAGTCATTTTTAAATTAAATTGGAGATTTTAAATTAGAAGAGAAAGATGTCCCAAAATAAACCACCACTGATAAAGGTAATCTCTTGTGGTTGGGACCAGGGGGAAGCTTTTCAAGCTGGGGGAAGATTAATTAGTGTCAAAAGAAAGAATCAAGGCCTGTGGAGGGATTGAGAACATCGTAGCTTCCAAGACGCGAGAAGTTGTGGTTCCGCTTTACACTGGTCAGATCTCACCTGGAGGACTGTGTCCAATTCTGAGCAGGCAGCTCACTTTAAGAAGGATGCCGAACTGGAGTAGGCTCGGAGAAGGGCAACTGGGGTGATGAGAGGGCTGGAGAACAAGCCCTGCGAGAGTTGGGACAGTTAGAATGGATAAAAGGAAATGCATTTTTACCCAGCGGGTCATTAATCTGTGGAACTCTTTGCCACAGGAGGTCAGCGGTGTCATCCTGGCGGAACGGCCCGGTACGCCGTTCCGCTAGTTCCGCAGACAGGTCTGGGCCGCGCCGCCTCTCCCGAGGATGGGCGAGCTGCTCCTGGGCCCTCCTGCCCTCCCGCAGGTCCGAATCGCTCTGAAATGGAGCGATTCGAGGCGCAGGAAGGCGTGGCTGGCCTCCACCATAGGGGCGGAGGGCTGCCAATCATCCGGGCGTTCCGGTTCCTGGCGCCCTTGGATGACGTCTCTGCAGGGGGTGGTGATGGCATCTGGCCTAGGTGCCTTTAAACGGAGACTGGACAGATTTCTGGAGGAAAAGTCTATCGTGGGCTGCAGGCCATGACGGGTGGTGCAACCTCCTTACGTTAGAAGTAGGCTACTTCAGAATGCCAGCTGCAAGGAAGTGGCCACAGGATGCAGGCATCTTGTGGTCTCGTGTGCTCCCTGAGGCCTGCAAAAATGTGTAAAATAAACATGGCTCTCGTACTGAAACATTTGGAGACCCCTGCTCTAGGAGGATTTCCTGCAAGAGGGGTTGGTCTAGATGACCTTATAGGTCCCTTCCAGCTCATCCACTTTGTGCTGAGTCATTGTCAAGAGGCGCTTCTGACTCAGCAGTCGGGCTACGATTCCCTGAACTCAGGCCCCTTCCAACCACAAAAGCGAGCTTTCAACAAGTATGAATTAATCCTGAGACATCCAACCATCCAATAATTACGCTTGGCTCAGCTCAGCAGAATAAGAAATTACTCATGCCATGCTGCCCGTTCTGGGCTGTAGAACGGCAAATTCCCCACTTGCAAAAATGCTTGAAACACCGTCCTTGCATTCCAGAGGTTTTGAATCACTTGTGAACAAAGTTTAACTATTTGGCAGCACTCCGAACGGCAGGTTTGAGGTTTTCATTGGCAAGGAGCGGGGGGACGGGGACGGGACAGATGTATAGCGAGGCAGGTTGATAAACGAACGCCGTTTCGTGGCCAAGCGGAAAGGCATTTGGCGGGGGACGGAGGCCGGTTTAGAAAAAGAGAGGCACAATCTAACACAGGAAAAAGATTGCTGGATCTGGTGGAAGATTCAGCCACTTGTCCGGTCTCCCACCAATGCCTCTGGGAAGCAGAAAAGCAAGGCATGAAGGCTACAAGGCTCCCCTGCCAGGAACTGATATTCTAAGGTGAACTGCCCCTGAACATGGAGGCTCAATTTCCACATAACCCGCCCGACTCTTTGGCAGCAATCGGTGCCTCCTCCGATTTATTACTCCCTTTTAGAACCAGCGGAAGTGAGCAGCTCTTTCCAACACAGCACTGGTAGAAAATTATTTTTAAAGGCCTTCTTCCACAGCTAACCACCCCAAAACACTACAGCGAAGGTGAGCCAGCCTCCTTGAACGCATTGGCGGCCCTTTCCGGCACCTTTTTCCGACTGCAGGACTTGAGTGGGCACCCGGGACTCCTCCTGGCTCGCCAGAGGTCATCCGAGCCTCTACCCAGGCAACCCTGCCAGTCATACAAGCCTAGTAGGCATAAGGCTCACGCAAAACAGATGCGTTCTCTTCCCTCCCAGCCACGAGATTGCCAGAGTTAACATTAAAGGGGGGGAGCTGGTACCCCATAACTTTTCCATGCGTCAGCAACACATCCCAGCAGTATGGGCAGAGTAATGCATCACCCCTGGCAGACACCACACAACATGTTCTGGAGCTGGAGGGAGACACACCCAAGTGCAGGGCAAGAAGCAAGAGACAAGGATATTACACAAGCGTTACTAGTTCCCTCTGGAATGTGCACACACACACATACCCTCCTTCCCAGCAAGGGAGAATTGCACACTCCCTCTCTCCCCTCCCAGGAAAATTGGAGGGCAGGTTCCGTTTGGACAGGACACATTGCAGGCAAAGGTTGCCTGGAAAATCTAGCAACGGGGCCAAGAGAAAAAGCGGCTCCTCTCATTTTGCAATCTGTGCTGGCCCCCATTTGCACTGGCTGCTGACTGAGCATTTCTCAAACCGCTGCTTGGGACCCACCAGGTGGGCCACAAGCCCATTTCGGGTGGGTCCCCATTCATGCCAATGTGTTTCGTTTTTAATCTATTCGACTTGGTGCTCCCATGGTTATGTGACTGCATTTGGGGAAAGGTGGCAGAGCTGTACTTTTAACAGATTATTACGTGTGTGCTTTTAACAGTGATTGTCAATGGGTTTACTCCTGGGTAACTGTGGATAGGATTGTCACCTTTGAGGCATTTGAGGAATTTTTTTTTTTTAAATCAGATAAGCAACAGCTTGGGAGCGTTATTTTAAATTCATGGTGAATTTACTTAACTTTATTTTGGAGGTGTTAAATGTTCCTGCTTGATGATGTCACACCCAGCCATGACATCACTTCCAGCTCAATGAGCTCACTTCTGGCAGGTCCCAGACAGATCGTCATTCTAAAGAGTGGGTCGCAGTGCTAAAATATTTGAGAACCACTGCTATGGGCGAGTGTTCTCAAACTGTGGGCTGCAACCAATTTTTGGGCACTTGCGCAACACTGGCCTACCAAAACTAGCTTTTGCTTTTATGGGTACAGCAGTTTTTGGCCTGTGCTGGGCCTCATTGTGCTCTTGCCGATGAAAACACCTTAAGTGGTAAGCGCACAAGACAGCCAAAGAACTGTGTGTGTGCACGCGTTAAGAACTCAAAATTTAAGGGATGCAGGGGAAGGGCAATCAATCAATCAATCAATCAATCAATCACTAGTATTTATATACCGCTTTTCAACACAAGTTCACAAAGCGGTTTACAGGCAAATAATAACATTAAAGTTAACTGGCTCCCTGTCCCAAAAGGGCTCACAATCTAAAAGAATGGAGAACACCACCAGCAACAGCCACGAGAAAGACACTGTGCTGGGGTGAAGAGGGACAATTGCTCTCCCCCTGCTAAATATAAGAGGACACCACTTGAAAAAGTGCCTCTTGCCCAGTTAGCAGGGGTTAGCAGGGCAATAAGACAAGTATCTATTGGTCTTGTGTGCTCCTTGAGGCATCTTGTGGGCCACTGTGAGATGCAGGAAGCTGGACTAGATGGGGCCTTGGCCTGATCCAGTGGGGCTCTCCTGATGTTCTTGGGCTAGCAAATTCTGTTTTATTTACCTCAGAAATGTACCTCAGAATCCCAGGTGCAAAGGAGTAGCAGCAGGATGCAGGCATCTTGTTGTCTCGTGTGCTCCCTGAGGCATCTGGTGGGCCACTGTGAGATACAGGAAGCTGGACTAGATGGGCCTCCTGCCTGATCCAGCGGGGCTCTTCTGATGTTCTTAAGGGATGTTAGTTGTGGATCTTTCCGCATGCAAAGCTGGTGCCAAGACAGTTGCTGCTAAGACCCCTGCCTAAAACACTGGACTGATCCTTCCATCAGAGCAGGCAATAGTCAGGGCAAATGGAAGCTGCCTTGGGGGGGGGTGTGTGTCAGGCATTCTGAATCTCACAGCATTGTCATGAAGTTAGACCCACGTACTGGTGCCTCCTTTGAGCTCTGTGGAACAACAGGAGAGAGAGAGAGAGAGAGAGAGAGAAGCAGCCACACGTTTAAGTGTTAGCAGGTAAATTTTTTTTTATTAAGTTACAGTGTCTCCGGGCATGTTGAGGGCAGAGGGGCTGGAATGTAAACACAAGCTGGGAGCCATGGCATCCCTGGGAGCGCAAGGCCAACACTACAAGTGCAAATGCTGGAGGAAGGAGCTCGCCCAACCACAACGAAATCACTTCAGGAGCTGGAGCAGACACTCCTCTGCCGGACCTCCGAGCCGGGCGAGGGTTCCTTTCCCCTCAGCGGCAGCAGGCCGGCAGGGTCCTCCTCTTGGGAAGGTGCTGGGAAGTTGGCCTCGGTGAGCAAGGAGGAACTTTCCACAGACTCAAACTCTGCCTCTGTGCAAAGAAAGGACAGGAGGCCAGGTTAGGAGGGAAGGAATTTTTTTCCGTCATCCAAATTAAGAACATAAGAAGAGCCCCGCTGGATCAGGCCAAAGGCCCCTCTAGTCCAGCTTCCCGTATCTCACAGCGGCCCACCAGGTGCCTCAGGGCGCACACAAGACCACAAGATGCCTGCATCCTGTGGCCACTCCCTTGCACCCGGTACTCTGAAGTAGCCTACTACTAATGTAAGGAGGTTGCACAACCCATCATGGCCTATAGCCCACGATGGACTTTTCCTCCAGAAATCTGTCCAATCCCCTCTTAAAGGCATCTAGGCCAGATCCCACCTCCTGTGGCAAAGAGTTCCACAGATTAACTACCAGCTGGGTAAAAAAGTACTTCCTTTTATCTGTTTTAACTCTCCCAACCCTCAGTTTTAGCGGATGCCCCCTGGGTCTGGTGCTTTGAGAGAGGGAAAAGAACATCCCTCTATCGACTCTATCCCTTCCGTGCATAATTTTGTATGTCTCGATCATGTCCCCCCTCAGGCGCCTTTTTTCTAGGCTGAAGAGCCCCAAACGCTGCAGTCTTTCTTCCTAAGGGAGGTGCCCCAGCCCCGTAATCATTTTTGTCGCTCTCTTCTGCACCTTTTCCAGCTCCACTATGTCCTTTTTGAGATGCGGCGGATGGCTGTGGATGGCAGTTTTTTTGCCCACCCAATTGCCAACATTAGCAGGCAGGCACCTAGAGACGACCAACCTGCTCCAGACAGCTCCTGTTTTTCAGCAGCACCCACATCTTCTGGTTGGGCCGAGGTAACCTCTTCACCTTCTTCAGGACCTGAGAATGAGAAAGTGAAGGCTGGATTCTGAACCAAGCAGACAGCAGCACGCTGAAGAGGAAAATACAGGCGTATTCTGATATCGACAGAACCGGCATTCGTGGTTCCTTGGGTACCAGGAGATGCACTTAAACCTGGAAAAATTAAACTGCACTTCCCCCAATGTTGCCCCAGAACACATCACAACCAGGAAGAGAATGGTTTGCAATGCATTCTGGGGCCACATTGTCGCATAGTTAAGAGGGGCAATTGCATTGGGCAACAAGGGTTAGGGGGAAGACAAGCTGAGCTCGACACTAGCAGCCAAAATTGTAAAAACCTTGCTTAAGTCCAAACAACACCATCATGTTATCTCACGGGAAAGATAATTTAATGCTGAATGCAATGAAATGAACCACGTTGCAATATCTGTATTCTATCAAACGTTATGGCCAATGAACCAGAATGTTTTGTTTTGTTTTACATCTGTGTGCTGGCCTCTCCGACTCCGAGAGGGTCCAAACGTACTTGACGGTGTCCCTTGTGCTGGCCTAATTTCAGGTTAGGATTGTGCCCTTGGACTGTGAGCTCTTTGGAGAGGAGAACCATAATGAATAATGAATCTCCGGTGTCTATGGATTTTACTCACCATGGAGACAGAGGGAAAGCCACTTCCTGTTTGCTCGTCAAACAGGAAATGGTGTTTCCAAGGCTTTGAGGAGGCCTTCTGAGGCCCACAGAGGTCTTGGAACACCTCCAGATGCTACCAGAGGGCATTTTTAAGGTACTCTGAGGGCTTTCCTGCCAATCTCAGTATCTGTGAATTCAGTATTCGCAGCAGGTCCAGGAATGGGCAACGGAGGTCCGACTGTACCAATTTATTCTGCTTTGTGAACTACCTTTTGCTGAACAGCAGTATACAAGTATTTATAATCATCACCTTCTTTAGGGACCACAACCCGCCGATGCACATCTTCTTTCGCCTGTTGTGCGTCAAGTCCTTCCCGGGCAGATACCTACAGGATGGGGAAAGGCAGGGAAACAAAATTAGCATCTTGTTGTCTCGTGCGCTCCCTGAGGCACCTGGTGGGCCGCTGTGAGATACAGGAAGCTGGACTAGATGGGCCTTTGGCTTGATCCAGCGGGGCTCTTCTTATGTTCTTAATGTGCCAATGCATCACTTTATGTCCCAGGCCCAAATCAAATTGGACCCCGCTGAAGCCTTCCTAGATGCGACTGGAACCTGTGGGCCCGAAACCGAAGGATTGAATTATCTGTGGATTTTGGTATTCACAGGGAGTGGGAGAGTCTGGGAATTGCACGCACGCGCACACGCACACACACACACACACACACACACACACACACACACACACACACACGGTGCAATCCTAGCCTGGAGTTAGGTTGGCACAATTAGGCTAACAAAGTTTGGCCGGCACAAGGGACACCATAAAGTATGTTTGGAGCACTCTCGGAGTCAGGGCGGATGGCGCATGTCTGTGTGCCGGCCTCTCTGACTCTGAGCGTGGTCCAGACATACTTTATGGTGTCCCTTGTACTGGCCAGATTTTGCTTTATTCACCTCATATTTACCTCAGAATTTTACCTCAGAATGCCAGATACAAGGGAGTGGAATTTGGACCACTCTCGGAGTCGGGGCAGATGGGCCAGCAAAGTTTGGCAGGCACAAAGACCGTAAAGCGCGTTTGGACCACTCTTGGAGTCAGGGAGGATGGCACATGTCTGTGTTCTGGCCTCTCTGACTCCGAGAGTGGTCCAAACGTGCTTCATGGTGTCCCAAACTTTGCCGGCCTAACTGCGCTGGCCTAACGCCAGGTTAGGGTTGCACCCACAGTTCAATAACGTGTGCACTGCCTGTGCTTCTTCTCTGGCCACGATTATTCATTTCAAGTCATAACTGTGACTGAAAATAATTTTGTCACGAGGTGTCAAAATGTTTACGGGCCCTGGGTGCCAAATGACCTTGGTCCGCCATTGCCCACAGGCCTGCAAAGGGGGGGGGATTTGATCAGGTGGAGATGGACAGGAAGCAGAGATGTATGGAATTGTTTGGGTACCACCAACCTGCAGTTGTCAAATCCCAGAACATCTAGGTGTTGCCAACTGATGGACTCACCTGGACAGACAGAGACTCCCGAGGCCACATGCTGCCCCAGATCCACTGCAGGTAGCTGAAGAGGACAATGACGCTGAGGAAGGCAAAATTACTCGACACTCCCAAAATGGCAGAAGTCACTGGGAAGTTGTACAGCAGGTACCTGCAGGATACAGACCAGAACAGTTGAACTATTAGGAGGTCGCAGATGTATGCTTGTATTTTGAAGGTATTGCACGGCTGTTTGCACCCTGGAAGAGCACAATATACAAAAGGGGGAGAGAAGAGAGATTGTACAAGGCTTGTACAACTCCAGGAATGTGTTCTTACAAGAGTGCAGCAAGACTGTCCAGAATCTGTCACTTTGGGGGCGTAATTCTAACCTGAACTACAGTGTGGGCCGAAGCTCCAGAGAAGAGCCGTACAAGAAGCAGCTATGACTCCAGAGCACTCAATTTGCTTGGCGCATCACCCTTACCGCAGTCCAGTGAAGTGAGCATGAATTCTCAGGTGGGCCCCATAAATCTGGACCCTTTTAGTCTGGAGTTCAATCACAGCACCAATGGTTGTCGTGTACTGCATGGAAGAAGAGAAAAAAAAAGGCCAGTGATTTACCTGTTGAGTAGGGCGAGGAAGGAGGCTACAAAAAAACAAAAACAAACCTGTTTTATCCAGATCAGCAGCATTCTCCCCACTTTTCAAAATGGCTGCATTGCCATGTTGCCCCTCACTCACCCTCACCGCTGCTCAGTGTGTAGAATTCCTGAGGAATGTTGTTCCAGAGCCACTTTTCTTTTTAAGCAGTGGCTAGAGAGGACAATTTTGCAATTGAGCTTTGCAAGAGCTCAGGTGCAGGATTAAAAAAAAGTTCGGTGTTCTCCAACCTAGCTCTTTCCATTCTGATCTTTACACCACTGCAACACACACACACACACACACACACACACACACACACGACCCAGTGGTGTTCACATCAAATCCTTCCCTTGCCTCAAAGATTCTAGAACGAAAGCAGTCTCTCTCTCTCGCTCTCTCTCTTTGACATGGAAGAAGAGAAACTGGCTGCGTCTCTACAGTCTTAAGCCGGTATTCTTCAGCCTTGGTGTTGGGACCCCAAAGTGGTTGTGAAACCTCAGTTGTGGGGTTGTGGCAACTTATGGGAAGGAAAAGGTTGAAGACCACTGGACTAGAGCATCACCAGGGAAAGGAGGAGGAATCTGATGCACCCTTTTAGGTACCAGGAGTTTGTGACCTAGTCCTGCTCAGGTTCTCAGAAATTGTTCTAAAATAGTGTTCACTAATGCCGGACTTCATAGTAGCCTTTTCTCTCTAATATTTATATACAGTGAACTGTGCTGGGAACAGAGAGTGGGTGGTGATGGGAGGGGGCAGGATCAATAGTGCAGTCCCCCATAAATAAATATTTATATATTGGGGTGGTCATATGAAAAAGGTTAAAGACCAGTGGTCTAATCAGCAGAGACCTAAAAATATTGCCTTGCTAAATCAGGGCAGCCTCCTCCTAGTTTTTTGGTTTCTAACAGCAGCCAGTGAGCTCCCTCTAGCGGAAGCTCATGAGAAAAGCATTAACTATTCATTGTTCACCCCTTATATTCAATGCTGGGTAGGTTAAGGGTGGACGTGGTGGCGCAGTGGGTTAAACTGCTGCTGCTGGGCTTTCTGACCGGAAGATTGGGAGTTCAAGACTGCACGACAGAGTGAGCTCCCATCGCTTGTCCCAGCTCCTGCCAACCTAGCAGTTCGAAAGCACCTAAATGCAAGGAGATAAATAGTGACCACTTCAGGGGGAAGGGAACGGCGTTCCGTGCGCTACGGCGTAGAGTCATGCCGGCCACATGACCACAGAAGCTTGTCCTCGGACAAAACACCGGCTCTACAGGCTTTGAAATGGAGATGAGCACCGCCCCCTACAGTCGGTCACGACCAGACCATTCGGAAACCTTTCCCTTTTTAGGTTAAGAGCACCAGAGTGCTTGATATGGACTATGGGTGTTTCAGCTCAGGCACCAAGCTCATCATGTGACCTCGGGCCAATCACTCTCAACCCGGCCTACCCTGCAAGGCTGTTGCAAAAGGAAAATCAAAGCAGTGGCAAGGAAGGAACTGTGCACATCACCTGAATGCCCTAATGAAGACTCGTGCCTGTGCACATCGCCCCAAAATAGACTGGCTCTCAACATGCGAGACACCCCCCCCTCCTCACCGAGTCCTCCTTGTAGTCGGAAAACAGCTCGACCTCCACGGTCTGCTTCTGCTCGGAAAAACCCGACAGGAAGAGGCTGGAAAAGGCAAGGGTGTCGAGGGCCTGCAGGAGTTTTGAACGGTAATGAAGCATCGTCTAGACAAGAAAGAGAGTGAGGCACCTGGGTGAGTTAGGCAGTCACCGTTAAGAGGGCAAGGGCCAGACAATTAGGAACGTTTTTCCAACTCTGAAGTTGAACAAAAGCTAAATACGGTTGAACAAAAGCTAAATACACCAACTCCAATCATGATGTGGTTTTGTTTTGAAACATTCAAGTCTTCCCACTATAAGGGTTGTCTCAAGTCTGACAAATCCCAGCATCCCATTAGAACGTCGAATCTTCAAACTACGGCTCCGGGGGTGCTCAAAGCCAGCCCCCAGCAACTTAAAATAGTTGACATTTTAACTCATTACATCTCATTTCTCAGTTTAAGCGCAGCACTGCTTCTTTGTAAACGTCACATTTCGCTTCTGATTGGAATCGTGTCACGCCAATTACGCCCCCCCCCAAAGATCCACATACAGTTTATTCATTCATTTAGATTTCATTCGTAAGTAAATAAAACTGATTTTTTCCCCAGCCTGTGAGAATCGGTAAAATATACAATGTGGCCCTTGTACAGCTGTGCCCCAGAATTCACTCATTTTGTATCCACGGTTTCAGTTATCCATGGATAATGGGACTCCTATTAAAAGGCTTGGGAAACATTAAACAAATATTTTTTTTTACCTTATTGCAGCAAGACCGCTGACGTTCCCCTATCTTTAAAACAGCATCCCCAGTTTCAGAGATCCAGGGCGCATTCTGGAACCCCAATGGATACTGGGGCATGCCTGTACTGAAAAGTTTGGGGACCCCTGCATGAGACGTCTGAAACCCACAGGCAGAGCATTGAGACAATAGTTCTCTCCTCTCCTCCAGCAATAGGTAGTCAGATGGACTGCCTCCAACCATGGAGGTTCTACAAGCAGCAGTTATTAGTTGCATCAGCAGAGACATCTCTGCCTCCTCCATGACTGGGACTAACCCCCTTTTTAGAGCCACTGGTGTCATGGCATCAAGTTGTGTATTAATTACTGATTGGACCTAACGGCGCCCCCACTGCTGCCCCTCCCCCCACCCTGGTTGACCCTAATCAGCTGCTAAACAATCTCATTGCATGATCCACCCAAGTTCTAGGGGAAGAAGACGATTTTCCATTCTGCATCATTTTTAAAAACCTCATCAGGATTCATCTTAGTTGGGGGGGGGGGAGAGACGGCCAAAATACTTTTGCACCAACGCAACACATCAACAGCACATCAACCCGGCACATGGCCATGTTCACGTGTGGAAAAACGCAAGTCACCACCTACAAGAACCAGATGCACGACAAGCAGAGCAGATTTTCCACCAACTTGTCAAGAGAGTGCGTTGCCTCCCTGCTGTGGGGCAATTGGATCTTGCATATTGTTCACAGACAAATGGTGTGGGAACACTGGGCTGGGAGAACTGGCCCATTTTTGCCATGCTGACAGATGAAGATAATCTGCCGACACCCAGTAAAGAATGAAGAAACATTCCCCTGCAGTGGTTATATTTAGCATCCTATGCAACAATCTCATTTACAGATGGGTAGGCCTGGCCCAAAAGCACACAAAAGTTGTCAGAATTCAATGCACCAAAGAGGAACACATGTTTCTAAGAAAGTCAAGCCTTCTGTTCATGAGCTAAAGGAAACCTACTCCTCAAAGCTCAAGTCAGCTGAGAAGCACCTTGGGGGAGATTCTTCATCATTAACTACAAAGATCACAAATTGTGCAGTTAAAAGTGATTGCTTTTGGAGGCATAGTACACTCTCACCTCTCAAGGAAATGTCCCGGTTCAGGCGTGTAACCATTAAAGCAGCACCCTGATTAATCAGGGGGCAGATTTACCAGCTATTTTTGATACGAGCACTTGTTTTGTGGGTGTTCTCAGCAGGGATACCTCAACCAAAGTGACACCTGCTATAACGTACAGTGTGTCTAAAAAGAAACCACCCCATGCTATATTTGTATGCTACTTTAACCAACAGCTAAAAATAACACGATTAATGAGTGAGATTTCTTTAACTGCGCCTCATTCATGTGAATGCTTGGCAATGCAACAGAAAACAAGCCATATCGAGGCATTTCAACATGGCTCTGTCTCCTGACTCAGCCAGTTAATTGTCTTTAATTGGTTTGAATATTGTTTTACTTACAGTCTTGCCTGTAATCAAAGGAGTTTGTTCGGCACTCTGGGGATGGAGTGGAAAACACCAAGTTACATTTACGATTGTGCTTTGCGAATTGCAAAAAATTAACATTGTGCTGCTGGTGGGCATAAGGAGAATTCTATAAGAAACTCACGGAATTGTGTGATTTGGCAGCCCAAAAAAGGCCATGTTGCTTGAGTAAGCCACAAGGTGGAGGGGGGGGGGATTCCACCTTTAAAATACAGGTCTATTAGGAAAGACCAGGTAACTAATTGTCTCACATCCTGACTGTTTAAAAATCAGAAAGCTGCCAACTACCTTGCAAATAGCTAAGTTCCTGCAGTTTGCAAGCTTTTGTACATATAGGGAGATAAACGCCTATATGAGTGCCTTTTGAATGCCTTTTTTTAGGTGTCTATGACAGGTAATGGACGAATGACAGGTGAAGGCTGGGTCATATCACGAAACCCCTCAAGCTTTGAGGTTATTATTTGGGGTTGCCTCAATACAAGAAATGTATCAAGGTTTTGTTTTTTTCCAAACAGACAAGAATGTTGGCAAACAAATTACTCGTAAAGAAAATTATTCTGTTTTTCTAGATCACTTTTTTACAACTCTTGTAAAGCTAGGTGGGTTCTGATAAGAGTGTCATTCTAAGAACGGGGTTCCGGTGCTAAAACATTTGAGGACCACTGAACTAGTATAAAGCATCTACTATGTTCGGGAGCTCAGGCATTCAGAAGCAGGCTCTGAAGCTCAGAGCTCCCAAATTAAGCCTAGTCATATCGTACTGGCAAATTCATTTGTTGTTGTTCAGTCGTTAAGGCATGTTTGACTCTTCGCAACCCCATGGACCACAGCACGCCAGGCCTCCCTGTCCTCTACTAGCTTCCGAAATTTGCCCAGTTTCATGTCCATCGCTTCGGTGACACTATCTAACCATCTCATCCTCGGCCGCCCCCTTCTCCTTTTGCCTTCAATCTTTCCAAGCAGGAGGGTCTTTTCTCAGGAGTCCTCTCTTCTCATGAGGTGGCCAAAGTATTTGAGCTTCAGCTTCAGGATTTGTCCTTCCAGGAGCAATCGGGCTTGACTTCCTGTAGGATTGCCCAATTGGATCTCCTTGCAGTCCAGGGGACTCTCCAACACCATAATTCGAAAGCATCTATTCTTTGGCGCTCTGCCTTCCTTATGGTCCAGCTCTCACATCCATACATTGCTACTGGGAAAACCATGGCTTTGACTATGCAAACCTTTGCTGGCAGGGTGATGTCTCGGCTTTTTATTAAGCTGTCTAGGTTCTCCATAACTTTCCTCCCAAGAAGTAAATGTCTTAACTTCATGGCTGCAGTCACCACCTGTGGTGATCTTGGAGCCCAGGAAAATAGGCAAATTCATAGCATGGGACTAATGACTGAAGATGAACCCGTGTTTAAGAAAGTATTCTCTGACACATATGCCCCAAGTGCGCAAGATTAGATCAGACACACCTGTACCTAAAGTGTGATGAACATCGCAAAGGTAGCCGAGGAACCTGCTGGTTCTCACAGCCAGGAACAGAGCATCAGGATGCCTGGCCCCACCTATGTCAAAGCCTTCCTCCCTGCCCCCCAGACGTACAGATCTGGCTGAAGAGGTGATGATGCGCCCTCCTTTGGTGTAGCAGGATATCACCACCATGAACATCCCCAGGTCCTGATTGGCTGGCGACTCTGGTAGCTCCAGTTCCAGGGAAATGCGATATGGCTGGCCGTACATGAGGACCTGTGGGCACAGAGAAGGCCAATTAAAGAGGTGATGGAGGGAGTCTGGGGCAGGGGCAGTGATGTCATGCAGGGGGTACGCGGGGGTACGCAAGTACCGGTTTCTAGGATTACAGTTGGCCCCGCCCATTCGCCCACCCACTCGTTGACTCCGCCCCCTGCAACATTTGAATTTTCTGCACGTTTGAGTTGCCTGCATGTTCTCAGAGCCAGGCAGGCAGTGAGCGGAGCCTTTCCTTTCCTTGCCACTGAAAAATGAGTTGCTCTGGGGTTTTAACATGATGCCAGGCCTCCTTAACATGTTCTGGGGGTGCTGTGGAATACTGTTGCAACTGTTGGGTCAGTTTAAAATTGTCTGAGCCCTCAAAAAGGGCTTTTTTCATGTCACTTCTTGCCACGACATCACTTCCAGCTTATGATGTCACTTCCGGTGGGCGGGTCCCGACATGTGCCAATCAAAAGTGAGTACCTGTTGTTAAATCATTTAGATGACACCACTGGGCAGGGGCATAGCTAAAGAAGTGCAGAGGGGGTGCACAATTGCACCAGGCAACAAGCTTTGGGGGGGGGGGTAACAAGCTGAGCTTGACACTAGTGGCCAAAATTGCGAAAACCTTGGTATGCATGAAAAATACCATCATGCTAAATATCATTGGAAAGATAATGTCATGCAGAGTGCAGAGACACAAACCAGAATGAGATGTCTTTACCAAAAATTATGGCCAAAAACTCAGAGTAAGCCCAGAGCAAAGAAGCAGACAGCAACAGGCACCCCCCACCATCTGTTGCCTAAGGCACCTGCCTCAGTTGGCTTTACTGATGGCCTGCGCCGGGAGCAACCAAGCATGGGAAGACGCACAAAAATTGGATTCTTCCCCTTAGTGTTTTTTTTTAGACTCCACAGAATTAGAGGCCGCAGATAAAAACCGAACCACCTACTTTCACAAGCCAGTAAAAGTTTATGGCTTTGGCCGCAAGGAATGTTGAACAAGCGACTGACTCAGAGCATCTGATTCTAATCTCACCTTACTAGGTGGCATTAGGCAAATAACGTGTGTCCCCATTTTACAGATGGGCTCCTCCACTGTTCCTTGCTCTACCCTGCAGACTTCATTTAACATTTTAGGAGCTAGCAATGCTAAGGCAGACTTATTAATATTTGTTCTCTTCTACAGTCGGGTGCATCTTTTTAGCCACTTGGTTTCCGCTCAGTACCTGCGCTGCATCAAGCCACAGTTCGGCTCAGATCTGAAATGCGAAACATTTCATAAGCTTAAGCTGCCCGATAACCAGCCCTCAAGACATCAAGACGTTATTGGCTGCCTAGTCAGCTAACTCACCCGGTCGCGGTTGTCCTTGATGAAAGAAACGTTGGCAATAGGAAAAGAGCACAGTTCGGGCCCAGACGAGCTACAGTCTGTCCTGGAAGAGAGGAAAAATAAAAACATTCCCACAAGATTATAAGAAGCTGCCGCCTACCAAATTCAAATCAAAGATCTCTAATGGCATACAAAAATATAAAAAATGATTGCATTACAGTAAAATAACAGTTGCTATTGCACATCTATACAACTCACCCAAACCGTAAGGCAGAAACTCGTAAATTGGAGCAGAGCCTAGAGCTTGAACCAGGATTTAATGCAGATAATTTACAGCGCCTTTGTACGATAATATATTGGCTGCCTTCTTGGTTAAGGCCATGCCCACTCCCTCTCAGCAAATGGCAGATTTTATCCTTGATCGAGCAGGCCGGATGAATGGTCAGGAGGACTAGATTTAACAGAAGTAAACGAATAGCCTGCTACCCGGCGCACTGAAATAGCATGCGTTGGAGCAATCCGTAACACCTGTGTTACACGCACAAGCTCTCTCCTCACCTGTTGATCTGCTGAACCGAGTGGCCAAAATGTTAGAGGGGAGGGTGGTACATCTGGCCAATGTTCAGGCATGTCATTCTTGGGGGTAATCAAAAACGTGGAGATATTGTTGTCTCTTACCGGATGTAAGTGGAGGTCGGAGGTGTAGAGCCTTATGGGATTTTTTTTTTTCCAAATCAGACCAAGTTCCTCTAGTTCAGTCTTGTTGAGCATCACCTGCGAGCATCCCTCCAAGCTCAAACAGGAATTTCTTTCTACTGCACTTGGAGATGCCAACCGCCATTGAATCTGGGACCTTCAAGCCAGGGGCTGAACCACTGAGCTAAGCCCCCCCATTTGCAAATCATGTTGTCGGCCCCATAGAAATTCAATTGGCCCTTTCCTGCACCTCTGCCTTTCTAAATTTCCCCTGTATTCCATCCCGGTCTCAGATTACAGCCTGTTGGCATAATTTGCTGTCCAAACCTGCCCTCCTGTCAATCACCTTTTTTTTTTAATTGCTGCACCTTTGGCTCTAATATGATTGGAGCACCCAAGGGAGAGAGGCAGCTGAAGGTCCTGCAGGGAAGACACCCAGAGTGATCACACATGCACACCAGCTCAGTGGGTGGCCTTCAAAGCTCAAGGAATTCTGCTTTTCCTATACATAGGGGTGTGTTATTCTGGTGACATTTTTTCCAAAATTTCTTGATTAAAATAGCAAATGGCAGTGTTCTGTGTTTTTATTCTACATTCTCAATCCAAGTTCTGATTTTTATCCATTTTAAGTGCTTTAAGAGCACACCAGGTAGATGATACAGGTGACATAGCATCAGCAGATGCAGCCACAGTATTATTCCTAATTGGGAAAAGTCGTCTTATTTTAATTTCTGGAAAAGAGCTTAAACACCAAAATGCGGTGTTTTGTGTTTTCAGATATTTTAACCACCAAAAGGCAGTTTTCAACAAAAAACCCCACCCATACCTATATGAAAGCAAAGCAAGCCTTCAATTTTAAAACTTTAGGACAACAAAACATTTTTATTATTTGAAGAATTTATACTTTGCCTTTCCCATGTTGAAGCAAATGCCCAAATTACAGTGTATTGCTAAGAAAATTTGGGAGACATCTCCATCCACTATACCTCACTTCCCCGGGAAAGAATTTTTTCCCTGCCTTTCCATTTATTTTAAAAAAAAAATCATAGATGCTTACAATGGAATTTAAAGTAAGCAATACATATAATAGACAGACCATCGGCATGCATGATAAAGCCAGTGTGTTTTTAGACAACAGGAACAGAGAATTTTAAGCATTTTAAACGCTTTTACTAAGCTGCAAGAACCACACGTAGCAACGAAAGAGAAGCAGTTTGGGCTGCAGAACTAGAAGAGCAAACCCCCTCGATTGCAGAGAAAAATGCTGCCAAGCAGATATGCTTAGAACTGCAGTGTCAGCAGTGTTCTGCCAACTCTCGCGCAAGGGGACGATGTTACAGTGGAGCTAAATCTGTACCAGGGGTCACACTGTAGGACCGGAAAAGCATAGGCCGTAGTACAAAATTCTTGTAGGCCGTAGCACGGTTTTGAATGGAGTTTGTGCAGTTGGAGGAATAGCTCTGAATTTGAAGGTACTCCCCACAGCACTCTCCTGCCAGGTCAGAAATGCCACTGTTGTACGCAGAAGGGCACATGTGGCTCCAAGCCAATGTTCGAGAACAGCAGACAGACATCTAAGAAGAGGCGACACACACCCTTGCCACTGCTGCTCACATATCAGAGAGAATGCATCCTTGGTTATCAATGCACGTGTGCGCTATAGCGGAGATCATGTAACAGGAGCACGCTTCGGAACCACTTCTTACCCACATGCAAACTTGAGCCACTAACTTTGCACAGGTACAAAACACGGTCAAACATCTGTCTCAACCAGGCACATTTCTACCTTACGTCGTTAAACGCGTGGGAAAAACAGAACAGTCTTAACGGTGCCTAAATGACAGGGGTGATGGTAACAGGCAGGCGTCTTACTCAAAGCGTCTTACTCAATGTGTAATTAATTTGTGGAACTCCCAGGCACAGGATGTGGTGCTGGCACTTGGCCTTTAAAAGGGGACTGGACTCTCCTTTAAAAGGGGTATTGGACAGACTGATAGAGGAAACATCCATCCCAATTTAGAGACCACCAAGTCATGCACAGCCTCCTGGTTCTAGCAGTCTCAGAATGCCAGGTGCAAGGGAGTGGCAACCAGATACAGCTATCTTGTTGCCTTGTGTGCTCCCAGATGCATCTGGTGGGTCACTGTGAGATATAGGAAGCTGGACTGGGTGGGCTGTTGGCCTGATGCAGAAGGGCTCTTCTGTTCTTAAGGCCCAGATTGGGCTGTAAGTTATTATAGCTCCCTCCCCACAGACAGGATGGCAAATTCTGTTTTATTTACCTCATATTTACCTCAGAAATTTTCCTCAGAATGCCAGATGCAAGGGAGTGGCAACAGGATGCAGGCATCTTGTTGTCTTGTGTGCTCCCTGGGGCACCTGGTGGGCCACTGTGAGATACAGGAAGCTGGACTAGGTGTTTTATTTACCTCAGAATTTTACCTCAGAATGCCAGATGCAAAGGAGTGGCAACAGGATGCAGGCATCTTGTTGTCTTGTGTGCTCCCTGAGGCATCTGGTGGGCCACTGTGGGATATAGAAAGCTGGACCCCATGGTCCAATCCAGCAGGGCTTTTATTATGAAGGATTTGCAGTGCCAATATAAAAAAGACCCTTCTCTCTCTCTCTCTCTCTCTCTCTGGTAGAGACTCACCCAACTGCAATAATAATGGAAGCTACGGCTACTGACCTGAAGTGGAAGTGGACAGGGCTCACGTAGCTAACCGTAGGCATGTAGGAATAGTAGAAGCTGCCGTAGAGGAAGACGGAGATCCAAAGGAGAAGCAGAAGGACGCAGAACAAAATGGCCGTCTGCAGGACCGTTCGGCGCACGCGAAGCATCAGCAACGAAGTCACCTCCTGGGCCCACAGCAGGAAGGGGCCACTTGTGCCTGCCATGGTCCCGGGAGGAGAAGGCCACCAGGTGGGATCCAGGGGAGCAGTTCTGTCAGAGCAACGCACCGGAGAACAGTTGAACTGCAACTGCACTGGAAGGAGTAGCTGGAAGGGAATGTAACAGCAGCTCCTTGCGCAACCAGGAGGCAAAAGAGGGTGTTCCCTTGATTCCAGCTGGACAGTAACCAATCCTCCTACTCAGGGAAAAGACTCTGGCTTCGGGTTCGCCTGCCACCCTGTTGTCGTCGCCTCTTGGCTTTCTGGAGGCTGTTTGCATCCATGAGATACATGTGGCGGCCTCGGAGTCAGTGACTCTGGAGCATGGCAGGCGAGGAGGCCGACACTGCCTAGCTCACAGGCCTGTGGGGAATCAGGTGCTTGGCTGTCTCTTGTAGCCCACCAGCCCGGAGGATCCCTGGAGAAGGGGGAACAGTAAAAGAGAAAAAGGAATCTGCAGTCAGGGTTAATAGCATTGTGACCATAATGTCAGGAACCAGGACCTAGACCAGAGACCTTAAACCCCTTTTTCGTCTCACCGTCCTAAAGTTGTCAAGACACGACCCCAGCTTTGTGGCCAAGGCACACTGTGCTGCAGGTAGAGGGCTCACATGCTGCATCAGCCCTACTAATAATGATCCCCCTCCCAATTCCCACAACACACTTGTAGACCGTTCATGGCACACCACTGTGCTTGACACAGTGGCTGAAAATGGCTGTCCTAGACACTGGGAAGGGTCCCAAAACAAAGGAGAGCCAGGGAACAGACCTAGCATGTTACAAGAAAATTCAGAGAATATAAAAAGCTAATAAAAAGCAGTACAGGCTCATGCTTTTTAATACAGAACACCAATTCCCCCATTCAAGACATGGCTTTTTAAAAACATCCTTGCAAGACAGAAAGGTCGCACAGAAAGAGAGAAGACTCAAGCATCTCTTCCTGAGCTGCTTTCTTTCCATGTGCAGGGATTACATATCTGCAGATATACCATAGGGTCTTAGCCTAGATTCAAAGCAGAGTCATGGTTCTAACACACTGTCGCTGCCCAGTGACAACTGGAAAAAGTTAGATGCAGTCAAATGGGGGTTTGCTCCCCCACCCCAGCAGAGGGAGTTGATGGTGGGAGGGGGTGGGCAAGGCTCTACAGACACCAGGATCCTAACCACTACAAGTTGTGAGAGAAGGTACTGGGAGAGGGAAGTAAGCCATACACACCCAGTTAGGAGCAATCCAAACCAGGGCGAGGGACCTTGACTATCTACAATCCACAACACAAAATAGAAAGATGAGTAGAGAAAATCAGTAGCTCCAGTAAGGAGATTAAAAAGCATGGACAATTGGAGACAGCTGGGTGGGATAATGAGGACGCCGGACGCCTGGGTTCCAGGCACGGCTGGAGGGAAAATGATTAGGAAGCCAGATGCCTGGACTGCAGTCACAGCTGGGGGACGACCAGGCAGCCGGACGCCTGGGTTCCTACTGGAGGGGATGACCAAGCAGCTGGGCGCCTGGGTTGCAGCCACAGCTAGTATATAATAGGGGAATGAGAACCACAGCACCTGATTTCTTTCCCAGCACGGGCTTCTTCGCCCTCCTCCTCCTCTCGTTGCTGCTTCTCCCAAATCTGACTCTGCCTCTTCCGGGTTTAGCCCCGCCCTTGCAAGGCCTTGGGAAGGGAGGGGGGGAGACAAAGCGAAAGGCAATGAAAGGCGGGGCTTAGCGCCGGGCTGTTTGGGACGCTCCTGCGGCGAGCATCTCTGGGTCACGTGGTCCGAGGGATGCTCTTGCTGCCCGCCTGCCTCCCGTTTCCATGGCGACGCAGCAGCCGCCGCAGCAGGAGGGGACCAGAAAGCCGCCCTGCTGCTTGACTGGGTGGGAAAGGACTCTGAAAACCAGGACTCCGGGGTCCTTTTCCCAGGGGGCTCCAAGGGGTTAGATTCGAGCGCTGGAGAAGCAGCGGGTGGAAAGGATCGCATGCCCTTTCTTTCCAATCCAATCCAATCAATCCAAAATACATAAAATATTGGTTTTTTTTTCAAATGTATGGGTCTGGATTTACGGCTGCGGGAGGCAGGTTGGCAGCTAGGACCTCTTGGCAGTAACCCATTTATTTAACCAGTTCGTTATTAAAAGGCAAAAGGCCGGGGAGAAATCTCTTAAATAAATAAATAAATAAATAAATAAATAAATATGCTGCTTTTCAGCCCTAAGGCAGTTCACCCCATGAATCACAGATCAAAACAAAACAAGAAGTGGTTTAGAGCAACATAAATCGATATGGAAACATATGCCTATTTTGGGTCATTGCTCCATCAATCAATGAGTGACTAACAGTGCAATCCTGCGCATGTCTACTCAGAAGTACGTCCCACTGTGTTCAGTGGGGCTTACTCCCAGGTAAGGGCGGATAGGATCGCAGTCTAAGATGTCTTTATTGGAGAACAGCGTGTTTCTGTTATGGGGTGACCAGCTACAATGGAGGACAGAGTACCAGTACTGTTAACCATTGTATAGAAGAGGGAATTTTGGTGGGTGCCACACAACATGGAAGAGTTTAAAAATCTGCACCCTGGTCCGGGGTGACATCAAAAATCAGCCGGGTAGGACACTGCTTGAGGTCCATAAGGGGGCCCACAGACTCACTCCTGCAAGTATCAGTAGATAGTAGATAGAGTAACATAAGTATCAAAGACAGGTCTCTGTCCCAAGTAGCTTACAATTGAAATGTGAGAAAATGTGAGAAAGCACATGGGAGATGGAAGGGAAATTTATAATGGTGAAAAAAGGGAGAAATGGAAAAGATGGAGGAAGCAAAGGTAAAGATTTGTTCCTTAGTGATGGGAAATGAGGGCTAAGAGGTTGCACCATCTTGACAGCTGAGATGCACTCACAGGTTCCAGAGGGAACATTGTCAGACAGCCATCCAAGTCCTCAGAAAAGTCCACCGCTTATCTCTAAGACCACCCGTGTACCTGCAGCTTTTGTGCAGAGCATTTTCCTCAGGGTCCCAACCACGCAGAGGCCGCCCCTCCAGAAACCTGGGCCTATCCTGGTTGTGATGGTAGAAAAGCTTCTCTGGTGGCAGATGAATGCTGCAGTCTTTTGAGCAGCACAGAATTCTTGGTTGTGCTGGTAGCAGCCTCTCAAATGTTATCTTTCTTGGCATGTTCAGCATGCATGCACACACAGACACAGACACAGGGGGACTCGTGTCACACTTGCAATGTGCCACATGGAGAAAGGCCTGATTTGGGCCCTGTGCCCATTTAAAAAGGGGTGGTAGTGATGGTGGTGGACTGGGAGGAGGCAAAAGTGGGCAGTGCATTGATGTCAGATTTCCAAATGAACGGGAGATGCTGCTGACACCGTATTGCAGCTCCCAATGTGCTCATACCATTGGCTGCACAGAGGGGTGTAGGCCCACTGCCCCTTTTCCTGTGTCTTTTCTTCCCTCCCCCCCTACTCATCTCCTGGCCTCCTCTGTTGATAGAGGCCCTGCACAGCGGCCACCCCCTTGGCGTCTAAAAAAGTGGTGGGCACTGCAAAAGAAATTCAGCTGCGTGTGTGGACCTCCAGCACCCCTGCCTCAAAGATGGTTCGAGCCGAGCCTTGAGTGGCTTGTTAAAGCATTCTGAAGGTATTGGTCTATTGAATTAAGCTCCGTTCTGGAAGACGTGCAGAGACATCGTGGTGGGATCGTCAAACCCTGTGTATGTGCGTGGGGGGGCAGAACAGGCAGGCAGGTGCTGGGGGGCCAACACCCACTCTTCGCCTGGGCAGGTGAGACTGATCCATCCTTTCCGCCACAGCACCCCACACTGAGATCCACCCTCTCCTCTCTTCATTCCCAGCAAGAAGGCTCCAAAAAGGTGCGTGTGGGGAAAATCTCATCCTTGTTTTTTCTTCTTCTTTGGGGTGGGAGGGTTCAAGCGCTGCTGATGCCACCCATCGTGGACAATTGGAGGCATGTCCAGGCAGGGACCTAAAAGATATCAAGGGCACACAAAAGGAGCAGGGTGGGCTAGCAGTGGTGATGGCCACAGCCCCCCCCCTTCAGCTTGCTGTGGGGCAGGGAAGGGCAGGTTGGGGGAAGGCAGTTCAAAATGGGGACGGGGTGGGGGAGAAGAAATCAATGCCATCATGGGAAAGCTTTGATTCGACCTCCTTGGGGGCTGCCATGGTTTCTGCCTTCTCATGTCTCAGCCCTGCACAGTGATTTTTCTGCCCCCCCCCTTTCTGCCTCCTTTTTGCTGGTAGGGAAAAGACTGGATTGTACAAGAGGGAGCTGGTGGGTGAGGGTGGGGCCGGGAAAATTCAGTCATGGGTGCGTTCAATTGGGTGCTTGTCTTGGTGGATGGGAGGGTCTTTCAAAGGTGAAAACAGAGGGGGACGAAACAGCTTCTTTGTCTGGGGAGAAAAAAAACTGGGTACCAGGGAAAATATCCCTGATCGTAGGGGGTGTTAAATCAACATAGAAATGCAGGCCCCAAAGGAGAGATCTCTAGGCTGATACAATCCTATGGACAGGTTGGTGTTGGGAGAGGAAAAGGGTCTTTTTATTTCTGTAAGTTTGACAACACTGTCTATTGTTAGGAGGAAGAGAAGCATTCCTATGTGTTGTCTGCCTAACAACCCCCCTGAGGTAGGATGCTAACCCCAACCCCCCCCCCCCCGGCCTGGTGTTTGGGGCTTTTGGATGGATTTGCTAGGAAAACTGGTTTCAATCCAATTGCAAACCAGTTTCAAACAAAAAAGAATATTCCTCACCGCTCTGGTTAAAGCCACAGGTTGTGAAAAATAAGTGGCCATTATTATTCTGCGTATGTACTATGGAAACATAGGTACATCAAAGTGTTCTGAACCGGGAGCGGTACTGCTTTTGCAAGTGGGTGCCTGGAATGTGAAAACAGAACCAGAATGGAACCTAAATGTTTTGTGGTTCGACTCCCCACATGAAATCTTGGAAGGCATGTGAATTCCGCTGCCAACCCAGATGGTGCTAATAAAATGGTCAGAAAATCAAATTTCCTGACTCCCAAGTTTTCTTCCAAAGAGAGGCTTTAACTTTATTTTTTGCCTGTAAACCGCTTTGTGAACTTTTTGTTGAAAAGCGGTATATAAATGCTGTTGGATTGATTTTCTGCAAACCGTAGCTTCTCCTAGAAGCCACCCCCTCCTTCTCACATTAGATTTGGAGATGGCTGTCATTCAGTGCAAAAACTTATGTGCAAGCTCAGAGGCTTACGCAATCAATCAATCAATCAACCAACAGGTACTTATATACCGCTTTTCAACACGAAGTTCACAAAGCGGTTTACAGGCAAATAGTAATAATAAAGTTAAATGGCTCCCTGTCCCAAAAGGGCTCACAATCTAAAAAAAGGCAGACCGCCAGCAACAGCCACTAGAAAGACTGCGCAGGGGTGAAGAGGGACAGTTACTCTCCCCCTGCTAAATATAAGAGGAACACCACTGGAAAAAGTGCCTCTTGTCCAGTTAGCAGGGGTTCTTGAAGACCCTGAGCCAATTCTGTTCTTTGGGTTTTCTGTATTTTTTAATCTTAGCATTTGAAACTACCCTGAGTGCCTTTAAATTGAGGTGGTTTAAACATGCAGCAAAAAAGGCCAAGACTTCACTGCTCTTGCCTATGGAGGTTCCATTTCCTGGTCATGGCAAATATGTCACCGTCAGACTGCTTCTCCCCCATGAATGTAGCCAATTCCCTTTGAACCCTCACCCTGCAAAGTGTACAATGTCTGTGAAGGCATTTGGGGAAATGTAGCAGATTTGTACTTTTAACAGGCTATTATGTCTATGCCTTTAACAATTATAGCCAATGGAGCTTACTCCCAGGTAAGTGTGGATAAGAGTGCAGCCATTGGAATGCTTGAGGAATTTTTTAAAACAGATTAACAACTGCTTGGGAGGGGGTTAGGAGGGTTTGTCAATATTTTGAATAATTTTTAAACTTTTTCAAAAACAATTTCAAAAGATTTTCTGTTTGATGATGCCACTTCAAGCAATGACTTCACCTCTGGTGGGTCCCGACAGACTGTCATTCTAAAAAGTGTGTCCCAGCGCTAAAAAGTTTGGGTTTTCCTTGGGGTGGTGGTGCAAGGATAATAGGTTACCTCAGAATGCCAGATGCAGGGGAGTGGCAATAGGATGCAGGCATCTTGTGGCATCCTGAGGCATCTGGTGGGCCACTGGGAGATACAGGAAGCTGGACTAGATGGGCCTTTGGCCTGATCCAGTGGGGCTCTTCTTATGTTAAACACTGACCTAGAGGGTGCTTCTTTCCTTTTTAAAAGCCGCATATGACCTTGCCCTCTCTTTCCCCTTGCAGATTCCCCATGAAAGGTGAAACTCCTGTGAACAGCACCATGAGTATCGGGCAGGCCCGGAAGATGGTGGAGCAGCTGAAGATCGAGGCCAGCATGTGCAGGATAAAGGTGAGGACGCCCTGAACTGTAGCTCCACCACTGGGCCTTGGATGCCCCGCAAGATCAAGCTCGGAACTAAGAGATGGCCCCAATACAATGCAGCCGGGACGTTTCGGCCTCGCTTCAAACCTTTTTTGCCTTCTCTTCCTGCAGGTGTCCAAGGCTGCAGCCGACCTGATGACTTACTGTGACGCCCACGCTTGCGAGGACCCCCTCATCACGCCCGTGCCCACGTCCGAAAACCCCTTCCGGGAGAAGAAGTTTTTCTGTGCCCTCCTCTGAAGCCCTGCCGGCCCTCCCAGAGAGACCCTTGCTCCCCTTTCCCTTCCCTCCCTCCCCAGACACCCTTGTGGTGGGGATGCACCTCTGCAACTGAGCCCCTGCCATCTTTTTTTAAGAGGGGGACGCCCCTTTTAAACAGAACCCCCAGGCCCTGCTGAGGCCGGGGGGGGGGAGGGAGGGCTAGATTTGCATAGTTATAGCCCCCCCCACACCAATTACAAAAGTCAGAGCAAACTTATTCGTACACACTAATGGAGCACAATGATCCAATCTCTAAAAACAATGTGGATAGAGCAGCTTACCTCTCTTCAAAAAGGGCAGGGGGCTCTGCTCAGTTTCGGGGAGGGGAAAAAAAAAAAAGGGACGGCACGCTCCAATTCCCCACAGCCGGGCCTAGATGTCGTATCCATTTGCCACCGTTACCCTTCTAGGCGTGTTTTCCGGCAGCATCAACCTTACTCTTTTGGGCTGTTGGGCTCCTGACAGGAGGTGCTGCTATCCCCCCCCCCCCAAAAAAAAAATCCCTCCAAAAATCCCACCCAATGAAAGGTCCAGGGTTTTCCAACACAAGACCCAGGCGGTTTGTCACCACTCCTGTCCACCTACACTGTATCAAGACAGCACAGAAAGAAATAAACTTAACTGGTGTCACACTGAGTTGTGTTGATGTTATGGGGCTAGAAGTTTGTTGGGGTGGTGGTGGTGATGATGCCTGGAGAAGTTGGAGATGCTAAAGGTTTCTATCCACAGAAGATTTCTGAATGCTTCGACATTATATCACATTTTGCAGGGGTCTTTCCCTCGACCGGCTGAGAAGGGTGAATCGATTCAACTGCACACACTGGAAAGAGAGTGAGATTGTCGCTCAGGGGTACAGATTGCGTGTTGCATTTAGGAAGTTCACTGGCAGCGTTTCCAAGTTGGCCTGGGAAAGACCCTCGTCTGAAATTCCTGGAAAGCTGCTGCCACTGGAGCTCAGTGACCGTCGAGGTGGACCTAGATGAGCCAGTGATTTAAGAGGATTGGTGTGACTCAGCAAAAAGTGGCTTTATGTGTATGGATGTAAGCTGTCAGGGGACTTCATGCAGCGGGATGAAATCTGGACCTCAGTATCAGTGGAGGATCTGTTCCCAAACACTCCACAGATACCAAAACCCACGGATAATCAGCGGGTGCAAGAAGACCCCTGGGCATGACCCGAGATGTTCTCTGGGTGCGTCTGGAGTTGTCCTGAGGCCCACAGATGCTGTGCACCCCGGACCGCAGATCTGAAATCCGTGATCTGTCAAACCTGCGGATAACGAGGCCTGATCTGTATGTTGAATTGACACAGAGGGTGAAACTGTGGCTTTGCTGCTAGTTCCTTGCTAGCGCCTTGACAACTGGATCAAATCTCACCTTACTCGACTGGCATATTCCAATCAAGACGAAGCACTGGTGTTTCCCGCACAACACAGTTATAAAATAAACCATCGTTCTTTATTGCTTTCCCTGTTGAAAATGGACAGACACAGAAATGCCCTGAAAACGAGAACTTCATTGGGTCTTGGCGCATAAAGGCAACCTCAGAAAAAAAGAGAGGTTTCCTTTTTCCTTAAGGTAGGAATAATACATGAGGGTAAGTTGGATTGAGCAAGCCTGAGTTTAGAAAACACTGATATCTATGAGAATCTCAGCTTCCAATAAAAAAATAAATCAAGATTCTAGTCCTGATTAAGGTTAAAAAGAAGGTTTTTAAGGCCTGGAAATAGAACTGCCAGCGATTAGGGACGGTGCTTCTGCAGTTAACATATCCCCTCCCCAGGCCCTGCTGGAGGAGGGGGGAGGGAGGGCTGGTTTTGCATAGTTATATCTAATAATAGAAAACAGGGAATGTGTTAAAATGTGAAACTTTAAAACCTGCTGCGTATGCCACCACAAAATTAAGGGAGATTGAAACTCAGAAAGCAGATGTTTTCTGCTGCTCAAAAGGATGGTAATAAAATGGTAAGGGGATGTTGTTAATTGTCCCATCACTAAGGGTGTAATCCTAACCTGGAATTAGGCCAGCACAGTTAGGCCAGCAAAGTTTGGCCGGCACAAGGGATACTGTAAAGTGTGTTTGGACCACTCTCAGAGTCAGGGAGGATGGTGCACATCTGTGTGCTGGCCTCTCTGACTCAAAGAGTGGTCCAAACATGCTGGTAGCGTCTGGAGGTGTTCTGAGGCCTCCGTGGGCATCAGAAGGCCTCCTGAAAGCCTCAAGAAAGCCACTTCCTGTTTGACAAGCAAACAGGAAGTGGCTTTCCCTTTGTCTCAGTGATGAGTCAAATCCACAGATACCGGAGATTCATTATTCGTGGTTCCCTGTTCTCAAAGGGCTCGCAGTCTAAGGACACGACCCTAACCTGGAGTTAGGCCAGCACAGTTTGGCCGGCGCAAGGGACACCATAAAGTATGTTTGGACCACTCTCGGAGTCAGAAAGGGCAGCGCACAGACGTGCGCCATCCAACCCTGACTTTGAGAGCGGTCCAAATGCGCTTTACGGTGGCCCTTGTGCTGGCCAAACTTTGCTGGCCTAACTCCAGATTAGGAATGCACTCTAAAAGAGGCAACTGGCTTCTGCCAGGAAGGAATGCTTTTGATTGGGGAGGTGGGGGGAGGAGAAGAACGTTAGAATTTTCCCTGTACTCAGATAAGCCTCCTGGGAACCGACAATGGTCTTTATGAGACGGAGAGATGCTAACATGATAGGAGACAGACACAGAGGAGGGAGGGAGGAGTGTGCTAACTGTTCTGAAAGGACAGCAGGAATCTGCAGCTCTGGTGCAACTACGGTGGCCAGAGCGCGACAAAAGAGTAGAGAAGCCTGGAAATGCCCCAGACCTGCGGCCAAGGCAGGAATGAGAGCTGGAGGACGGCAGTGAGGCTCAGAGAGGGGTGAAGGGAGCGAGACAGAGGACGGACAACGCGCCTCGGTGGAAGGGGAAGTGGGTGAGGAGTGTTCTCGGCCGAGTGAAGGCGGCGCACTGGCCTGGGGGGAGGGGAATTGGCTCTGCCGTGTGTATTCCGTGACCCTCCGCTGATTGGTCGTGAGCTGGACGCTCCTGTTGATGAGCTGCAGGGCTGGGAGTCCCGGTTCCACTCCGCCACCAACCTCAGAACAGCTTGATGATGGATTTGCGCGACTTCCCCACACCGATCCACTTCACTGCGGAGGAAGCAGAGGGCAGGGTGAGGGGAGGGGAGGGGCGGGCTTGGGGAACCGGGAGCAGACGGGGGGGGGGATGAAACGGAGCCAGGCGGGATCCAGCCTGCAAGGTAGGCCTTTCCCGTCACCGGGGCTGGGCTGGCAGACTCACCTGGCACGTCCAGGTACGCCTCGATGAAGCGGATGTAGCCCTGGGCCTGGGGGGGCAGGTCGCTGAAGCTGCGGGCCTCCTCGGTGCTGCACTGCCAGCCGGGCAGGGTCTTGTACTCCACGGCCACCTTGTTCAGGAGCTCCTGGTTGGCTGCGCGGGGAAGGCGAGACGGTGGCTGCAAACCAGCCCCACCCTCTCTGCCTGGCCTGGTTCCCCCCTCCTCTCCCCTCTGCCTTGCAAAACGGAGGGCGCCATCCTAACCTGGAGTTGGGCCGGCACAGTTAGGCCAGCAAAGCTGGGCCGGCGCAAGGGGCACAGGCGTAAAGTACGTTTGCACCACTCTCGGAGTCAGAGAGGCCACACAGACGCCATCCTCCCAGATGCGTTTTATGGCGGCTCTTCTGCCAGCCAAACTTTGCCTGCCTAACTTCAGTTTAGGACTGCGCTCTGAATCTCCCTCCCATTCGCGGCCTATCCCCTCCTTCCAGGGGAGGAGAAAGGGGGCTTGGGGGTGGAGAAAGAAGGGGCGAAGTGATGCTCGTAGATTTTTTTGCCATGGGGCGGGAAAAGCCCCTTTCTGATGAGCTTTGCAGAGGAAGCTTCCTTGTGCCCTCACCCCCCCTCCCTTCCTTGTGTCAATCACGAAATTGGAAGCTCCCTGGGGCAGGGCTCTATTCTTAAGTGCCATGTGGGCTGACAAAGCTACGCGGGTCAGGAAGCAACACTAAAACAGCTAGGGAGAAGGGCAGTGATGTCATGTAGGGGGAACGCGGGGGAACTCAGTTCCACTTGTTAAAATTAGGGCTGACTCCGCCCACTTCACTCTGCGGTGCTTCCCCCCTCCTCCCCCCTCCTGATTCCTCTGCAAAGAGCTTTTCTTCTTGGTTGGCCGGCACTCAGAGGGATAAAGGGAGCGACTCCGGATTCCTAGAGGGGCAAAGGGGTCTACCCATAGGAACCAGTCTACTCATAGGAACCAGCCGCGGGTAGACCTGGGCTCCGCCAGCCTCCGGCTAATGACGTCACTTCCGGTGGGAGGGTCCTGACATGTGCCAATCAAAAGGGAGTTCCTGTTCTTAAATCATTTAGATGCCACCACTGGAGAAGGGGCTCTGGGTGTTGCTATCTACTGATGGCTTTTCCCCTGTGGCAACAGGAGCCACTCCCCACCGGCCACGCACCTGGGAAATACGGAATCCGCTTCTCGTCCAGATGGTACTCCACGCCGACCTTGATCTCTGCAAAGGCGTCCAGGATGTCCAGCTTGGTCACGGCCAGGCTACGGAGTGGATCAGAGAGAGATGTGTTGGGAGCAGGAGGCCTCCACCCCACACGGGTTATGGCGAAGGTGGGGTCCACAAGCCACGGTCAACAAACTGACCCCAGAGTTGGAGTCCAGAGATCCCAATGCCAACTTCGCCCTGGTGGATCTCAATTTAAGCTCCCCTCGGTTTTCTCCCTGCCTTGCATTTTAACCAGACCCATTAGGAAGTTGTCAACACAGCCCTCCAACCTACAAACATTTGGTTGGTGGGGAAAATGTGGCGACAAGGGACCACTTCCCACATCAAGGGCACAATCCTAAACTGGTTAGGCCGGCACAGTTAGGCCAGCAAAGTTTGGCAGGCCCAAGGGACACCGTTAAGTATGTTTGGACCACTCTCGGGAGTCAGAGAGGCCGGCACACAGACGTGCACCATCCTCCCTGACTCCGAGAGTGGTCCAAACGCCACTCCTTTGTATCTGGCATTCTGAGGTAAATTTCTGAGGTAAAATTCTGAGGTAAATATGAAGTAAATAAAGCAAAGTCTGGCCAGCACAAGGGACACCGTCAAGTGTGTTTGGACCACTCTCGGAGTCGGAGAGGCCAGAACACAGACGTGCGCCCTCCTCCCTGACTCCGAGAGGGGTCCAAACGGGCTTTACGGTGTCCCTTGTGCCGGCCAAACTGTGCTGGCCTAACTCCAGGTTCGGATTGCGCTCTCAGTCGAATGAGGTTTGAGAAACCTCTGCCCCCAACAGCACACTCAGGAAAATAAACAGGGCCGCATGGAGGCTGCTGTCTCGTTTCCCTTGCACGGCGCCTACGGAAAGGAGGGGAGGCTTACGCGCTGAATCCGTTGATCATGTGGGCGTACTTCACCAGCACCAGGTCCAGCCAGCCACAGCGGCGCTTCCGGCCTGTGGTGACACCGTACTCATGCCCCCGCGACTGCAGCAGCTCTCCAATCTCCTGTGGGAAGACAGAAAAGGGTTTTTTCCCCCCCTCATCCACAAGACAGCTTTGCTTTAGGCAGCTTTAAAAACAGCAAGACCACAAGATGCCTGCATCCTGCCGCCACTCCCTTGCACCTGGCATTCTGAAGTAGCCTACTACTAACATAAGGAGGTTGCACAACCCGTCATGGTCTATAGCCCACAGTGGACTTTTTCTCCAGAAATCTGCCTCATCTCCTTTTAAAGGCACCGAGGTCAGACGCCATCCCCACCTCCTGTGGCAAGGAGTTCCACAGATTAACAACCCACTGGGTAAAAAATTATTTCCTTTGGTCCGTTCTAAGCCTTGGTAGTCTGAATCCCCTGCCACCAGACCAGGCTATCCAGACCAGGCTCCCTGGGCAGAACCTTTTGCTACACTCCTAAGTGCCTGAGAACATGCCCATGAAACACACTTCCTCCCCTTCCCTCTGACAGCCGTGCCGTACAAATTCTCCATCAAAATCCTGCACAGGCATTTGGGGTCATTTTTCGGCTGTTCGTGATTCCGGTTCCTGCCCCAAAGAGAGACTCACGTTGTCCTGCTCGGTGGGGAAGGTCCCGACGCCCACCCGAGTCGTGTAGGCTTTCACGACGCCGTACACCTTGCCGATGTAGTGCGGGGGGATGCCCAGGCCAGTGCAGACGCCCCCCACCGTGCAGTTGGAGGACGTCACAAAAGGGTAGGTGCCTTTAAGCGGGCGGGAGAAAAAGGATATTTGAGACTCAATCCACAGCAGTTAGCAGTTCAGCCTCCGCGAGTGCAATCTTGCACATGGCTACTCAGGACAAGTTCAATGGGACGCACCCCTTGGTAAGTGCGTTAAGCAGTGGTTCCCACACTGTGAGCTGGGACCCACCAGTGGGCTGTGAGCCGATTTTGCACAGGTTGTGAAACGTTTCGGAAATATAAATTTTTTTTTTGCAAGCACCGAATTCTTACCAAAATCAATGTCCAGTAAGGCAGCATTTGCTCCCTCTACGAGGATTTTCTTGGGGGGGCCCCTGCAGGGCCTGGTACATGAAATAAACCCCATCTTTCACCAGTGGGCGGATCTTCTCAGCGTAGACCTACCAATTGATAATTTTTTTAAAAAAATTGAGAATCCTTCTATTCACTAAGCCACTTATGGGGCCACCAAGACAGCTTAGGTTGTCCCAATGAAAAATAAAATCAATCAACCAGCCAATCAGGGAGCAGTTGTTCAAGCAGCCAGCCAATCAGGGAGCAGTCAGTCAAGCAGCCAGCCAATTAGGGAACACTCATTCAAGCAGCCAGCCAATCAGGGAGCAGTTGTTCAAGCAGCCAGCCAATCAGGGAGCAGCCAGTCAACAAGCCGAGGCCGACAACGAGTGCAAAAAGAAGGGCCCACGCGAGAGAGACAAGGTGATCATGGGAAAAGAGGCCAAACCCAGGAGACGTGTGCACCCCCCTCCTCAACTAAGCACCTTCAACTGCTGGAGCTCAGCCTCTGTGTCGATGTTGAGAGTTGAATATGTTGCTTTGTAATGCTCGGCCAAGACTCTGAATCTGGGAGGGAGGGAGGGAGGGAGGGAGGGAGAGAAAGAGAGAGATCGTGTTGAGTTCAGTTATTTCATTTAATCCTACCTCCATCCTATCCTTCCTTCCAGGGCCTCTACATGGTTAATCCATTTCCCCCATAGTAAGCTTGGGACATTCCACACTTCCCCAGAGTAACACACCCTTCTCTGGTGGGTGACCCTCACCTCCCAATCCCATGCGGGCCAGAGCGATTCATAAGACAGGTTTCCAGTTGCCCCTGCGACGCCCCTGCTCCAAGCCCCCTTTCCCCACAACTCCACCGCCAACTCACTTCTTGGAGAACTCGTCAAAATCTGCCAGCAGGTCGCAGATGCGCAACCCTGTGCGCGAGGCTTTGGAGGCGTATGCGGGGCCGATCCCCTTCTTGGTCGTGCCGAGGCTGCAGGAGAAATTAGGAATGGCACGTTACCTTCCTGTGACCCCACCCCAGAATAGTGCTCAGGGGCTTCCCCACTATAGCTAGCATGTAAATGTACCCTATTTTGCAAAAACCACACAGCTAATATTTGACGGCACTGTTCTAAAGCACTCGTGTTTATTACAGCGTTTCTCAAACTGTGGCTTGGCATCCGATTTCTGGTGGGCCCCGTATGAAAATACGGGCGACGGACAGATCAGATAACTCACTCCCTCAGGCTCTGAGGCTATTCCAAAATTAGAGAGCTGCTCTCTGCCTGGCAAAGAGCTGAGCTCCTGCAGTTTGCAAGGCCGCCGCTAAAATGGCCCTGCAAACAGCAGGAGCTCCTGCAGTTTGCAAACCTGTGTAAATATAGGGAAACAAGGGGGTAGGTGAAGGCTGGATCACATCACTAAGCCCCTCAAACCTTGAGGTTATTCATTAGGGCTGCCTTGTTAGGAGAAATGGATTGCGGGTGGGTTTTTTTTTTTCAAATAAACCAACAAAATATTATTTGTAAATCAGTAAATAAAAGTATTATTTCTTTGCAGATCACCTTTTTTTTTCTAAAGTCTCGTAAAGCTAGGTGGGTCCCGACAGAGTGTCATTTTTAAAAGTGGGTCCCAGTGCTGAGAAGTTTGGGAACCACTGACTTGTGATTTCTAAACAGAATGTTTCCCTTCTGCTTGCAGGATTTTTTTGCTTCCTTGTTGCTGCAATGCTTGCGTTGTTGACGGGCTTTGCCTTCTGCAGTATCACCGAAGATAATGCTTTGCTTGCACTCCCAGAGCAATAAGGTAGGCAGCACTTGGATGTGGACCAGGAAGTGGGAAGGATCTGTTGCTGGAGGCCTTAGTTGCTTTGTGAGCTCCAATTAATTGTATTAATTTTGATTTCCAATTAAATATACACACATACCCCACCCCACCCCACCCCCGGGGAGGAAAATTCAAGCAATAATGCCAGCAAGGCTGAACATTCTCATACTTCTTGCCAGCCTGCAGTTGTCTTTGTTGCTCCTGGATTCCATCAACAGCCTGGTGGAAATTGAAGACTGGTTCAGAGAAAAAAGGAAAGATGAAAGGAAAGAGATGCATCAACTGTTTTCTACCTGTTCCCCAATGCCCCCAGCCTATGTCCTTGGAACAATGAAACTTGGGAACTCACCGAGATGTGCGCGATCTGAAATCACAGTCCGAGACTCCCAGCCTTCCAGCCCTGTGGAAACCGGATAATTTATTCCTTAAACTTAAATTTATTTCCACCTCTCCCAGTTCGTTCTGTTACGCTAATACGACGTTTACGCACAGTTTCTGAGGGTTTCTTTTGTTGCAATTCTTACAACCACCCTGTAAGGTAAAACACCAGAACCAGGGGGCATCCACTAAAACTGAGGGTTGGGAGAGTTCAAACAGATAAAAGGAAGTACTTTTTACCCAGCTGGTAGTTAATCTGTGGAACTCTTTGCCACAGGAGGTGCTGATGGCATCTGGTCTAGATGCCTTCTGGAAGGAAAGTCCACCGTGGGCTACAGGCCATGATGGATTATGCAACCTCCTTACATTAGTAGTAGGCTATTTCTGGGAATGTCCTGAATTTTTTTTTAAAGTTCCTAGCCCTCATTGATCACTTAAGGCAGCCTTCACCATTTTGTTATCAGTTCATCCGCTCTAATCAGAACAAAAGGTAGTTTACTACACAGCGGATCTTTCCAATGCCTCGCAGCAGATTCCTCCTACTTAACCACTAGGTTTTGCTATCAATCCTCTGCCCAGGCCTCAGTGGGAGGAAGTAACTCACCTGGCCCCTTCTTCAGATTCTTCTCTGCTTCCTCAAAGAGACCTGGTAAGTGGATGACAACGCCATTCCCTGAGAGGAAGAGAAACAACACATTTGCAGACACCATCTCGAACGGTGGGCAGAGTTAAGGGGAAAAATCCCTCTCAAGAGAAGGTGCTTTGACTTTCTGAGGACAAGGCTTATAGGAAATTTTCAAAAGTGCAAAGAGAGACAGGAAGAAACACATGGGTAATAGTGGTGGTGGACAAGAAGGGGTTGGGGCTCAGTGGTTAGAGCAGCATGGCTGCATGCAGAAGGCTCCAGTTTCCATTTTGGGATACTGGGCTCGGGAAAGACCCCTGTCTGAAATCTTGGACAGTTGCTGCCGGTCAGTGCTTGACAATGCTGAGGCATTGAGTCCAACGACTAGACTCGGACGGGCAGCACCACATGCAACACAGAGGGTTCAAGATCATCCCAACGACCCGCTGCTAGGATTTCAAACCAGATTTCCGAACGACACACTCTGTGTCGGGACTACGGGGCTTTTGGGATCACCGCAGCGCGCAAGTTCTCACCAATGAACGACGTGGCGTGGTGGTTGATGACCCCGCTGGGCAGAAGGTGGAAATCGTATTCAACCGCATCAACCACGACCGTGTGGCCGGCATTGTTTCCCCCCTGCAAAGATGAATACATGCAACATTGCATATTTGATGGGAGGGAGGAGACCTGTTGCTCCCACTGTTCCAGGGTAGGCAAACATCTCTTATTTCCAAATATCTCACTCCATCTCCCCCCATAACAATTCCCCCTCTGCCTACCCAAGGCACCCAAATCTCTCTCTCTCACACACACACACACTCCCAGCTGGGTAAAATTCTCCCCCTGCAATGTAGCTTTTGTGTCCAGGTATTTCAGGATTTCTCCTTGCAACTTCTATTTAACTCTTCAATCTCTCTCCCGAAGAAAGTCCATTCAGACCCAGGTATCTGCTCTGATGGTAGATGTAAAAAAATCCCTCCCACTTTTTGGCCAACTCAGTTAAGTTTCCCTCATCATCCAATAGCCCAACCGTTTCTTGAAGTGTCCCGTTTTTAATGCCTTCAGAAACGTTTTTATTATTTAAGCTTCCTGGTTTTTAGCCCATCTTGTTCTTTTTCATATCCCCTTCTGGACAGCTTTTGTTTCTTTGGCTAGAGCAGTGCTAGTCAAACTGTGAATCGGGACCCGCCAGGTGAGTCACGACCTGAAGCCAGGTGGGCATCGCGGAAAGCTGTTCTCACGGAAAGCTGAGAACAGCCATCTTGGAAACTGCAGACCTGACTCCTCCTATATTCATTTTGTGAGCGTTAGTGGTTTGAATTTTCAAATGAGGGTGTTCTTTTTTTGGAAAAAAAAATTGTTTTTAGTTCAGTGCTTTGACATCATATCTTGTCCTCATCTTGCTTTCTGTCAGGGATGCTTCATGGTCGTACCATTGCTGCAGTCCAAGAATGCCAATTTACATTGCAGGAGGGGCATTTTACTACGTGACAATGACAGCACCTCCGGCTTGATGACATCACTGCCTGCCACAACATCACTTCCTGGCTAACGACATCGCTTCCAGTGGGTCCCAACACGAGCACCCTTCTAAAAAGCGGGGTCCCGGTCTGCAAAGTTTGAATGTTGCTGTGCTAGAGTTTGAGTTCCTGCCTGCTTTTCTCATTTTTACTTAGGCAATTATTCCAAAATCCAGGAAAATCTGGAATCCACCAGACACCATGCCGAATTTGTACGGCGCTTCTGCTTTTTTTTGCAACAAGCGCCATACAAATCGTTCCAAATCTGGGCACCAATGAGCAGTGCAAGCTCCTCCCCAGTGCAAGAGGTACAGCCACCCCCCTGGAGTGGTGCAGCCCTCCCTGGCTCACCTGGCACCTGCAGACGAGGTCGGCGTCGAGGCTGAGCAGGTCGACCACCTTCCCCTTGCCTTCGTCCCCCCACTGCGCCCCCAGCACGACAGTCACGCGGTTCCCGGGGGGGCCCCGCCCGCGAAGAGGCGGAGGGCGCGACGCCAAGCCGGGGCCTCTTCCCTTGGGGGGGCGTCCCCGCCTCCCCCATTCAGCAAGCCGCCGGCACCCGCCTTCTCCGTCTCCGCCATGTGCAGCACCCGCGGCGATCGCGGCAGAAAGCGGAGGCGGACGGAGCCGGCTGTAACATGGCGGCGCCCTTGCCGGCCTCAGCGCCAGCACCCAAGATGGCGGCCAAAAGGGGCTGAAGGTCTTGGAGGAAGCTGAAGATACGTGACAACCAAGCAGGTTAGATTGATTGGAGTCTGCATGACGTCATTTTTTTGAAGCTTCCGGATAAACAAATATGGCTGACGCAGATCATCGTCGCGAAGGAGGATTGCCGCGAATTCACGAATAAAAATCTCCCTGCACGCGTGTAAAAGTTAGTTTCAACCTCTTTAAGCATGCCTGCGTGTTCCGCATACGGGTGTGCGAATCGCTGAACGAAAAATGGGATTTAATTTCCACGGAAAGATTCATGTATTCACATTACTTCGGTTCAATAAAACTACCGTTAATTGAAACAGTGAGTGCCTTTTTTTTGAAGCTGTGTAATTCCTTGTTGTTCCTAGCAGTCTTATTCACCATTTTCTGACACCCATTTTCTGTTAATGGTGTAGAAGGTAAGAAAAAAATATTTCCCCCCTTCCCGTTTACACTTTTTTTCCCGCCTTCCATTTTCTACGGTAATATTTTCGAACTTCTGGACATTAACAGAATTTGTTTTTTTTGTGGGGGGGGGGTGAGTGTAGAAGTTTTCAAAAAAAAAATTCCTCTCATATTGACAACTACTTGTGTCAGGAAGAGATTTTAATGTAATTTTCCTACTGTAATACTTATGAAATTCTGAACATTAATAGACATTCTTTTTATGGGGCATGGCCGTTTTATTTTTGCTTGTGTAGATTTCAAAAAATAAGTCTGTCAAAACAGTGCAATCCGAGTTTAAATAGACAGCATATATAAATAGACAGCAATCCTATTAATTCGACAGGTTTTCCTGGTTTCTTGCCCTTTTTTGATTTTTGGGAGGACTTACGGGGAACAGTGACTTATGGGGACTCCAGTCATTCTACCTTCACGGTGACAACCGACAACGCGCCGCCCTAGGCGGCCTCAGCGCCAGCACCCAAGATGGCGGCAAAATGCATGGAGTCCATGCATCATAGAGTGTACAAGAAGGTTTGTATCAGGGGGTGGCCCTGCCCATGCAGTTAGATCAAGGAGGTTAGATGAGAGTTAGATAGGAACGAAGTGAGACCAGAGGGGGCGGGCTTAGCGGCCATGTTTTTATACTCAAAATGCGGATTCCAAGCATTTCAGATTGCTTTGCGCGTAGGACTGAATCGTTTACTCCTGAAGTAAAAACTTACCAAAATAACAACGTGTGATCGTGGAGAAACATCATTGGTAACCTAATTATGAGTTAATATGCAATTCCAAGGTTTAATTCCGCATAATTAGTCAGCCATATTGTTAGACCCATGGAGTTGCGTCGGCCATATTGTTAGACCAGACCATGGGACCAGACCATGGAGTTATAGGACCAGACCCATTGCGTCGGCCATATTGTTAGACCAGACCGGAATTTTCAAGAATATGACGTCATTTCTTCTCCATGTTTATTATAACTCCATGGTTTGTATTATAACCAAGGAGGTCAATCTAACCTTCTTGATTATAACTCCATGGACGTTTTGTTCGGATAACCGAACATGGCGGCGCCTTGAGCGGCCTCGGCGCCAGCACCCAAGATGGCGGCGAAAGCCTTCCCCGCCTTCAGCTTGAAAGGGGCGGCAAGGCCGGCGTCCGACATGGCGGCTTCAGCACCAGCATCCAAGATGGCGCCAACCACGATCACCGCTTTGGAGGTTGCGCAGAAATTAAACAGAGACAAAGAGCAGGTTTTTTGAAACTTGGTTGGGATGAAAATAATAAAAATATTAGGGTGCATGGTGCTCAATCAATCCTCTCTGCAAGTAAAACTTGGTAGGGATCAACACCCTAAATGTAACTTGGGTTAAAGCTTGAGCCTTGTACCAAGACTACAAAATCCACTAGTCCTTCGTGACTTAGAGCCCAAAGGTCCGTTTCTGTTCTCCAAAGCAATTATCTTTTGAAATAGTCGTGCCCTGGTATCCAGTTTCAGTTATCTATTAAAAAGATAGGGGAACATCAACAACACCTTTTTTAAAAAACTTGTTGCAGCAAAACCACTGATGTTCCCCTCTTTAAAACAGCACCCCCAGTATCCAGTATAGGGTAGAGCTAAATAAAGAGTGTTTGTCCTGGATGGATCAACTGTCAAAAGGTAAGACCTAAAGGCACAGTATTTGTGAAGGGGAAGAGGCTTGCTAGAGTGCATCTGACCACGGGCAGACCCCCTCAGCCACTTATGCCAACTTTTGTTTCAAACACACCCACACTTCAATCCAAACATAATTATGAGTCTATTTGTCAGGTCTGTTCAAAGATGCTTGTGTTTGCCTGTGAGTTGCAGCCTTAAAAATCTATTCAGCATCTTAAATACTCTCAGCAGGATTCCTTCCTGCCTCCCGCACAGAGTCCTAGGTCATGACAGTATGCACCTGACTGCAGAATTACTGTCATGCAAATTAGTTAATGTGCATGAATTACGGTCAATTAGCTTTCTTGAATGTGGCAGCCCTAGGATACCATTAATGAAGGTAAATATGGTGATAGAGTCAGCCCTTGGAGTTATTAGGCAAGTCAGCAGCTCTTACCCCTATCTTCCATGACTGATGCAGGTTGCCAGTTGGACTTATTTGAACTACTGAATGCCCTTTAAGAACAGGAGTAGGGGTGGCTTTTTGTTTGTTTAACACTGCACAAGAACACAAAACACTGCCTTTTGGTGTTTAAGATCTTTTCCAGAAGTATCTCTCCAATTAGAAATAATACTGCAGCTGCTGACACTGTATTGTCTATTTATCTACCTAATACACATTTAATCATTTTAAAATGCTTTAAAAACGGGAATGAGAGTGTAGAGTAAAAACACGTCACGCTGCAATTTTAATCCAGAAATTCTGGGGAAAAAATATCACCAAAAAGCCACACCCCTACACGAGACACGCACAAAACAGACTCCCATATCTGTGTCTCAGCCATGTGGTAAGGAGGTATATTTCCTTTGCGCATGGATGTTCCCTTCAGCAAGTACGGCTCATAGTTGTTGACATTTCTGCACCAACTGGATCAGACGGGGTCAAAACTGAAATTTAAGATGGGCCAGAGTGCTTGGGGAAGGAGCAGGCCCCCATTTTTAAACACAAGTATTTGTCTTTTTCCCTCCTCCCATATCACATTAACTCCCCCCACGACCTCCCCCAATACACCAAAGCTGCAGCCACTTCCCTCCTCCCATCATGTGTGTTCACAAATCCCACCCACACCATCGTCTTAAACCAAAGCACTGGGATGCTGTCAGTGTTTCATTTTTAACCCTACCTTCCACAACCGGTGCCACGAACACACAGACCATACTCTTAACCCACATGGTCTGTGTAATTCTTTTTTGCCCAAGTGGGGTTGACTCTGCCAAAGGCAGTATACGTATTCAGATGGCGGGGAAAGCTTCCACCCTCAATGATAAAAGGAACCTCGGTTTGCTCAAGAGTATTTTTTTCGTGTGTGTTTCTTTTTATTGGGGAGGAAAGGGAAGGGGAGAGAACAGGCAAGCCAAAAGCATCACAACCACAGCGAAGAAGGTTCAGCACAGCAACAGAAGGATGTGGAGTCAAGCGAATGGCTATTTATTCTAAAAATGGAAGTTTATCAACCTACATATGCCAGAATTGTTAAGGAAAGAAAGTTACAGATGTAAACAACCCCACAGTTACATGTTCAATGGCAAAACCCTTTTTTTTCCTTTTTTTTTTTTTTACTGGCCACTTAAACGTTTTTTACAGTTTGTAAAAACATTTACAGCCTCCGTTTTGCGCTCGAGCTTTCAGTCTACAGCAACTAAGACATACAATCATGAAAAAACACTAACAGATTTTAAACAGGCTGGATTTCCTTTTTTTTTAGTTTTATTTTTTATCCTTTTAATTTTTTTTCCTTTTCCTTTTTTTTCTTTTTTATATAACAAAAACCGTGTGCAGAAAAAAAAAAGACATCTAAAGAGTCGCTAACATCTCTCGGTCTGATGGTCTAAGGATTGCGGCAGTTTTAGACATTTCCCCCCTTTTTTTGGATTCTATTTTAAAAGGATTATAAGCTCCAAAAGCTGTTCTGTTTTAACAGAGGTGGCAACTTCATGAAGGTTCAAAAGCTGCTGTCCTGCCCCCCCCCCGCCGACACCTTTTTCACCTTGCAACCCCAAGAAGTGCAGCGGAGGACCTCCTTTGCCAGTGCCCCAAATGCTGGAAATCACACCCAAGTTCAACGGATCACAACATCAAACCATCAAGCACGCACACAAACTTTCAGCTACTGAAGTTATTTGCTCGCTCGTTCTCCCACGCGCACACCCCTTTCCCCCCTTCTTCCCCAGAAGAATATTTTCTAGTGGCCCGAAGCGTTTTTAAAATACCAGTTAACTTTGTTATAAAAAAAACAGTTGTCACACAATCACACATTCTGAATACACACATGCATTGAGATAGAGGAATCCTGCTTCTCTCTAGCTCCTATGTTTGAAAAAAGGGAAGAAGATGTGGGGGACAGGACAAAGAGGGCTCAGAGATAGCTGCTGTCCTCCCTCTGCGCTCCCCTCACCCCACATCAGCCCCCACTATCTAATGATCAATGCCTTCTGGAGCTGGCAGGCCTCCTCCATTCATTTTGTCTAGCTGGGATGCAAGAATGAGCATTTGTACTGGGATAGAGACAAGAGTCGATTGCAAAAGCTGGCAGGAGAATTTGAGAGTCTACCTCTTAAAAAAAAAAACTCCACGCTCTAAAAGGAAAAAATTTAAAAGTTTGAATTTCAAACAGTGAATCACAAGGAACGGAGGCAAATCTTCAGTCCCTGTGGCTGGGAATCAGACATAATTAACCAAGCTGGAGGCATGTGGGGAGTTGGGGAACAGAGGGGGTATTTACACAAATCATGCCCAACCAGGAAGACAGGCTGTTGGAGAAAGCCCCTCGCCCCCTGCATTCTGTGGAGGGGGGCGAACGAGGAAGCAAAAATTAATCCAATCCCAAAGCATGACAGGTGGGGAACAAACTGAAGCCCCACCTTCGGAGAAGAAGAGGGCGCCAGGCACAAAAGCTGCTCAACTTGGCTGTGGAAGGATCACATTTTCTTCCCTGTGCACAAAAACACTGGAGAGGATGGTGGAAGTGTTATAAGCTGGGAGCACCAATTAGAGAAAAAGAAGGGGAGGAGAAAGGAGCATTTTAATGGAAGATGCAGAACCAAAAAGGACCAGGATTAGAAAAGCCAACGTTTTTCTCGCATGAGACACGCACAACTGTCTCCCCCCCCCCCCCCCCAAACAAGCGTAGATCTTCCCCGCCCTCCCCATTCGCTATATACAGAGGCTACCAAGTTATCAAAACCACAACAAGCACAGAATGAGTTGTGCCCTCCCCACGCCCCCTCCCCCATTGTATAAAATTGTTGCTCTTCTCAGCACTTTGCTCCTCAAAAAGGGTGAAAGCTACACGCTCGCGCAGTCTGGCCTATATACACGTTAGGTGCCAACAATGAGAAGATCCTGCCAAAACCCTGAGAAAAAAATGTTCCTTCCACTCCACTGAAGAGGACAGTTACTATACAGAGATGATAAAACGGAAGGGGGGGAGAGGGGGCACCCAAGGCAGCCTGCGTTGGCCGGGGAAGCACCAGGACTTGGCAAACCAAGAGCACCTGCACTGCCTCCGACTCGATCGGTTTGCGAAAGATGCTGCTAAGATTTCAAGGCAAGGCTTTCAGGGGCAAGAGGGGCGAAAGCTAAAGAGACGCCTCTGGCCCGGGATAGGTTGCTATCCAAAAGGCCTCCCAGCAATTCACTGTCTGAAAACTCAGGCCTAACTCTTGAATGGGAGGGAAAAAGAGGAGCATCACAGCCAGCATATCTTTCTCTCTCTCTCTCTCTCTCCACGGCTCCAAGACGGAGAAGAAAAACTGTTTCCTGGTTCCTCTAGAATGGAGAGAATTTATGCCACCACCCTGAAAAACACAGAGGGCGAACGGGAACCTTAAAAAGACGCTTTTGTTTTCATGCGTGTTAAAAGCCAAAAGATGTGCCCTACCCCGCCACGCGGCCATCCATTCCCCTGCCCTACCTCATTTTCACTGCCCCTCCCGTTACGGTTCCTCTCTCTGAGCATGCCCAGGAGGACTGCGCCGCCCCGCCTGTCTCCCTCCCCTACCTGGCTGCCAGTCCAGCTGCTCTATGATGTCACATCTTCCGGTCCAATCGCGGGCAACACCAAGTGCTGCTCTCCTCTTTGAGCAAACATTTTTGATTACAAATGTCTAAACTAGGTTTGAAATGTTTTTTTTCCTCTTTTTTTATAGAATAAGACAATATTCTTTTTCAACAAACTTTAAAAAAAATTTACAATTTCTTTTTTTTTAACCTTCCCCCCCCTCCCCACCCCCTCGCTTGCCCACTCTCCCCAACAGCCTTGTGTTCCACTGGTTGTGTCTTGGGAAGTGGCAGGCACCCCCCCTCTGCCCCCCCCACAGAGCCTCACTGCTTGGCTGAAGGGTGGAGATGTTTGGGGTTTCACCGGTACCCCTGGTATCCATAGTAGTTCCTGTAGTATCGGTCTCTGTCTTGGTAGTAGTTCTGCCACTAAGAAAACAAAAGAATGGAAGTTGTTCATTACGCAGCAAGTACAATGGGACCAAGGGCACTCGATTCCATGCAGCTGCTGTTCCAGAGCTGGCACAGACTGGATGGACCACCACTGCAGAACACGCACAGGTCTCAGTTAAACAGGCCCATTTTAGAGACTGGGAAACTGAGGGCATAAGACAGGGCGAGGTCACAAAATGCCTCGAGCTGGGTATTGTTGTCATCCATCCAACCCACCCCAGTCCTTTTTTGCTGCTGTGGACAAAAAAGGGGGGAAGCACACTCTTCTATCTACAGTTCAATGGGGGAGAAGCTCAGTCCCTTGTAGCTGTCACCTGCTGCCCGGCTTTCCAGGCAACTAATTAACATCAAGCCTTTTGGAGTTGTAAGAACCAGGAGCAGTCAGAACACTTGGCTAGGGTTGGCCTTTTGAAATGGCAAGCAAACGCCTTCGAGACACCTCGGTCTCACGGGCAGCAGATCACCGACACCCCCATAGTGCAAGAGGAATTGACGGTGAGCGGAGAACACACACTCTGTGATGCTGCAGCGGATGAAAAAGCTCCAACAAGCATCCCTCTCCAGCCCTGCAGTCCACAGTTGCGGCTTGGAGCTTCTTACCTCCCGATTGTAGTCCCTGTAGTAGTCTCTGTATCTATTGTATTCATAATCCCGACCGTAGAAACGATTGTAGTCTCCTCCCCTGTATCTGTCGTAGAAGTTGCGGTAACCCTAAGAGTGAGAAAGCAGAAAATCAGTTCCATGCTGTTTAGGAGACACCTCTCCCCCCAAGGGGGGGGGGTTAAAAGCAGGGGCCTTCTTCTATTTCTCTGAAGTGACAATGTTTAAATTTTCCAGCTCTTACAAAACTTTTAATCGCTGGCTCTTTAGAGAGCAGGTGCAAATTATTTATTTGAATTTTTATTTGATTCACTTGAATCGCGAGAACTAGAAACTTCAGTGACATCTTCTGGCTTTTTCAACGCGAAAGGCTTTTTCTTTCTGGCTTTTTCTTTGCCCCTCACTGTTTCCCCAAGAGCCAAGCCAAAACATGAAAACTGGGGAAAGGCAACTCAAAGGGATATACTCACGCCTCTGTTTCCAGGCTGCCCCCAGTACTGCTGTTGGCCGTAACCGCCTCGGGGGTTATCGTAACCTCGGCGCTGGCCACCAACTGAAAGGGAGGGGGAGAAAATGGGGTGGGTGTGAGTAGCTCAGAAACACGAGGAATGGCTGCAACAGCCATCTTGCTGGCTGACCTGGCTTCGCCCCTGTCTGCAGAGACGTGGTGCGCGTTTACGTAGCATAGAAGAAATCAGGAGATTTAAGAAGGGGGGGGGGAGAAGCTAAGCTGCGTTCACCTTTTCAAAGGGGGGCCGAGAATGCAAGAGAACATTTGCCACTTACAGAACACATTGGGATCCGCAAAAGCTTCTCACTGTGGCTTGCTAGGCAGGTAAACCTCGTATTGCTCCCTAAGTCCATCCAGGGAGTCGCTGCCGCCACCCTTCCGAGGGAGCCTGGTGCGGACCGCCCAGCGCCAAGTGCGCTCTCCGCAGACGCCGTTTCGAGGCAGCCCGTCTCCCCCACTCTTCCCAGCCCCGGCAACGTCGGCGTGCATCCCTTTCCCCCGCCCGCCGCCCCGCCCCCGCCTCCCGCACAGCATTGCGCTACTCACACAGCAGCCCGGGGGGGGTGCTGCATACTTGGATGCCTGGACTGAGCTGCCAAAAAGAAAACAAAAAATGCTCACAGTGAGTCTCTGACCGTTTTCAGCCTTCCCCCAAAAAACCACCACCAGGACTGCCTGCTTCGGCCGTGGAAACGACGTCTAAGGTAGATCTGAGCTGAAGCCGTGAGAGGGGTGAGGGGCTCAGCAGGGAGGAAGGAGAAACAGCAAAAGCAAAGGAAGGCAGAGCCGGCCTAGCCAGTAGGCTCCCACGAGCCCCCAAGACATATTTCAGTGGGTGTTTAATGCAAAAACCCGGTCTGGAGACACAAAGCTGCACAAATCGGGAAGCAGATACGCAAGGAGGCAAAAGGGACGTTCAGCTTACGTGAAGACTAGCCACCCTTTACCCAGCACAGAAGCCAAGAGGAAGGGGGATTTGAGGAAAAGTTGGGACACTGACACCTTGCTCATTTCTTCCTAGGGTCACAGCACTGGGCTCAGGCCCCAGAGGGAGGAGGAGGAAACAGGGATCACGTCACAGGGGAGACCCAAAGTTGGGACTGGAGGTGCATCAGGAACACAGGGCAGGTTGGCATCAGGTTGCTGAAGGCCCTGGGCAGAGCCCTACGCGCGACTCCCCCTGCACTGTGCAGGACACTTTCCCTACCACCAGTGTTGATGTTTGAGCCTGGTCGGCAGAGGCTCTGACCAGGGCCCAGCCCGGCTGACCCTAGATGCCACCCACGAGGCGCAGTTTGGGAAACAATAAAGGGGACGGCTTGGCCTGAACAAGGAACCAACTTGGTAGGAGCCCACAGGATGCCAGGCCTTTAAGCTTGGCGAGACCAAATCTTAAGTGTGCCAAGTCTCAAGTGGGCAAAGCGCTCATCTTAAATTGCAGGTGGGCAACACTGGCTAAGAGAGAGGCTGGTGTCAAGGGCAAGATTCAAACCAGGGGTGGCCCAATATGCCACTCAGGCTTGTGGCCACTACGTTTGGACCCGAGCAAAACCCCACTGGCCGACACAGGCAGACGCTCTTAAGAGAGCCAGAAGTTTTCTTTTGTGGCTGTGGGTTTTTACAAGACAGCTCTAAAATCTCCACAGGTAAGTCCACAAGGGTAAGGAGACAGCATGGGTTACAACAGGGAACGGGGTGGGGGAGGGAAGCCAATACTGCTTTTGAGTAGACCCTGCCTGCTCCTAGAATCTGGGGGAACAGAACCTCCACAGCCTGTCCTGGACCAGAGACCACGAAGGGCACCCAAAGCACCTCCAGAGCGGGGCAGCCCTTGCCACGTGCAAAGTCTCACCATATCCCTGGCCACGGTTGCGGTTCTGGCGGTTGCGCTTGTTGCGGTTGTTGCGGCGGTTTGTCCGCTTCTCGGAGGGTGGGAGCAGCTTCCGGGCCTCCTCTTTGTACTTGGTGACCAGGGGCTGGGCCTCCTCCTTGGCAAGCTCGTGGTACAGGACCTCGTCGATGTAGTCGCACTTCTCCGGAAGAGAGAAGTTGGCTGGGTTGGGAGGGAGACAGGAGGAGGAAGCACAGAGGACATCAGCCACGCTCTCAGCTGCCCTGCTTCTTCACAGGGGAAGCAGCCACAATGGCGCCTGCCTGCCACTCCCTCCCCCTCGAAGTGGGGTTCCCTGCCGCTACCTTTCATTTCCAGTATCACCGACTCGGGCACATCGTCCCCTTCTGCCACCTTCCTCAGTTCCAGCCTCTGCTTCCAGTCCTCTTCGTTGGGGACAAGGACAATCACCTTGCGGGAGAAGCCCTTGAAGTTGAGGAGCTTCCGCCGCTGGCCAGAGTTGTACACGTTACACTGAGGGACAGGGAAGAGTAGAGGCGCAAACAGCGTCAGAGGCCAGAAGCCCCGGCAAACCCACGGCACAGCAGAAGGGAGGCAGGTTAAGAGTTGACGGCCATCAGTCACATCAGGCCTGGTTCCTAGCCTCTCAGCCACCTCGCCCTTCCCTTATAACCTCTCTTTGTCAAAACTATGTCGTAACGCAAAGATTTTCATCTGCCCACTTCTGTATCTTCTCCAGCGCTGGCAGCAACACCCCTCCTCCCCACCCCAAAGTTTAGCCAGAAATACCTGATCAAGAATGAAGTTTCTCCTTGTCCTTGGGGCAATCTGGACCAGTTTGCTAACACAACGGGCAGCTTGCTGAGTTAGCAGATCTCGACTCTTGGTGTCCAGGACTTCTTCCACTTCAGGGCCCTTTGTCTGACAAAAGGAAAAGGGGAGCGAGACGGACGGAATCAACCACGGAAAGACGTTTCTGACACACGCTCTGTAACCTGCTGTTACGCGCTGGCTACAGCATCAGACCAAGATATGGGAGACCTGGCTGCAATTGCAATCCGAGCTTTCCTGTGTGGGAAAAGCATCTTTGTCCGTCGAACAGCACCAAAGTCCACCTACTTATATTACAATTTAATGCTAAGTATTGGCAAGTCGCCACCCTCTCATCCCCTGATGCATCCAAGTGATCTTCTCCTCTTATTTTACGACTAGCAACTGCCTGATCTCTGCAACTCTCTATGTCACTTTGCTAATTATGAATGCTAAAGACTCTGCCTGCTAAAGAACAGGGAATCTCCGCATGTCCTCCATTGCTAAGAGCCGTTGCTGCTGGCTGATTTTATTTGCTTTGTGTTGGTAGAGCTCCTTCTCTGCCCCCAACAGGCTACTAAACCATGGCAAAAGGTGTGCACATACAACCTTATGAAGCCACGTCTTGTGTAGATGAGGTAGATAAAAGCACTCAAGAAGCACTCAAAAGCCATGGCTCGTCTGTTTTCAAGTTTGGAAACACAACGTCACTTACCCTCATCTGGTAGAGAACAGTGTCTGTCCCCAAGATGTTGTAGCGCTTGTCTAGATTCTCCTGGGTGTGCTTCTGTGCCCACTGGGTTTTCCCACACCCTGGCAGCCCAACCATCAGCAGCACCTGGAATGACAGTCAGGGAGAGGAAGCCCACAAGTTCAGAAAAGTTTTAAGAACACCCTTGGAAAACAGCCGCTGAACCACTATCCCTCCAAGATCACAGTCGCCAGGAGATGCATTGAGGGCAACGCAACAGGGCATGCGTCGCTCTGGCCACCATATGCTGGGAACATGAAAATAAAGCATGCTTCCTTCTACCAGTCTATTGGGATAGGGATAAGGAGCACCCCAGAAAAGGGGGAGGATCCCTTCATTTGCAATTCAGACACGCAATAACTGGGCATGTTTGCGAAGGGCAACTGTTGAGAACACTCCACAAAGATGGGCATTATCCACTAACAAGGAAGGAGTGTAAAGGTTTGAGACACATTACTGAACTATCAAGGCCCACGGGAACAAGAGGAAGTCCTCCAGTGGCTAGAGAAGAGCTCGTATTACCTCACACTCCTCAGTGGTCTTGGGTGGCAGGGGTGTGCGCACCCGATCCTCAACAGGGACGGCATGAATGAACACGTAGCCCTCCGGGACTGGGAAGAAAGGCTCTTCCTTCTGGCCAAAGTTCAGCTCCACGGCGCAGTTTTTGCACAGAACGTGCGGCAGCAGAGCTCTGCCGCCAAGGGACTCCTTGCTGATCCGGAAGGCCACACCGAGGTCCTCTCCGTTCTTGGAGAAGGACAGCTCCACCTCTTCGCTGTCAAAGTTCTGCAACACAGAGGACACGCGCACAGATCAGCAGCAAAGCCTCGGCCAACAGGCAAAGGCTGCTCTCCCAACACGGCTCAGAAAGCATGCAACAGCGTTTTAGAAGGCAAAGCAACGGCCGGCTGGCTAGCAGGATTCTCGCCACCTCGGTTAGGCACACAGCCAAAGTTACGGGGACATTCTAGTAAGAAACATGAGGGCAAACTGCACGATGGCAGACGCCACTTGCATCCAGGAGCAGGAGTTCACTTTACATTATTAGTCGCACAGAACCTTATTTCACTGATCCCCCAAGCCCACTTCGAAGACACGGAAGCAGCAGCCCCTCAAGAGCTGGCCCAAGGCCTCCGCCGCTGCACTTACAGCAAAGCAACCAATCACATCGTTCTCCCCAAAGGGCTGACCAAAGTCTTCGAACTGCCCGTTTTCAGCCTTCAACCCTCGTCCATCGTAGCCGTAAGAAAACTCATCCTCACCTAGAAGGGAGAGAGACTACTGTGGTCCTCTGAGCAGCATGAGCACCCTCCTCTCCGGGCCGCAAGGGCTCAGCCGGACAGAGGCCAGGCCCGGAAACGCGCTCCACTTACCCAGCTGCGAACGCGAGCGGTCAACAGACCATCCAACGCGGAGCAACGCCGTCTCTGTGCAGCCTTCCTTCAGCGGGAGGTTTTGGGCCACCTAAGACAGACCAATTGAGGGAACTGTTATTGGAGGCACGAGTCAGAAAGCCGGAAACGCAGGCCTAGAAAAGAGCCCTGTTTTAACCCAGGCCGGTTTCACTGGGAAACTAACGCTTCTGGTGATGTGAACAAGCAGCATTTGATCGTCAAAGAAGTCCCAATCCACTCTTGTTTAAAGTGTTAATGCAGTAGGATGCAATTTTGCACATCTGGAATGATGCAAAGTTATATTTCGATTGTTCTCAAATCACACAGCTCTATGGTACCCCTCCAAATAGGAGATTTGCCCCCCCCTTTGCTAAGCTAGGATAGGAACAAATACATTCTGGGCCACACTACCTTTTCATTGCTTGCATTCTGCACATAGGTACTGTGTTCTACTCACTGTGGTGTAACACAGCATTTTGGTTTGATATCACTGCATGCATTTCATATATAAATTTTATAGCGTTTGCAACCTACGGTATTAAATTTCCTGGAATCCTGTTCCCCCCCTTTTTTTCTTTCCGCCTGTGGCAAGACTCATAAAAAAGAGCCCCTTTCACTATGTCACCATTTTAGCATAAGGGCCTCAGCAACTTTGTAAATAAAGGAATGCTTGTATGAGAGCAACGTCTGAATAACACTAAATTGCTATAGACCATGTTTTTGCTTTTCAACTGAAAAATTTCTTAACCTGCATAAATCAGAACAGGCACACACTGAGCAGACTCAAAAGCAGAAGTGAAAGTACTGCAGCCTTGATAGGTTTCGATTGCCAGCTTCAACAGAAACAAAAGTCCACTTCCTGAAGATATGCCCATTCATGCAGCAAAGTCCAGCTACAGAGATCTAGACGAACCCAAGGATCACTATTCCATTTACAATGAAATGTGCAAGTCCAAGCCATGATCTGCCAGAATCAATGTGTTATGTGCCAATCTAACTGGCTCAGGGCGCACCTGCTGCTGAAGGCTCATTGGCTCAATGTATCCCCCCCCAGCAGAACCTCCTCACCTTTGCCTCAAAGCAGACCTTCCCCTTTGTGACACCATGTGTGCTTCGTGCCCCAGACCACAGGTTGGGGAATTTCTCAGAGAACAGAGGCTGCCCTCCATAGCGGTCCTTGGTGGCTCTGAAGTGGAGATCAGATGTAGCTGTGCAAGAAATGAGACATAGTCTACTCTTAGTGGACAGGTTCATGGCAGGGGCATGATCTGAACTGCACAAGTCCCTATTTGCAGCTCAGCCTCGTAGCTGCACCATACCAGCTCTCATGTGTTTCATAGTGCAGATGCCTATCAATGTCTATCGTGAAGCCAAGACTCGCTGCATTTAATAGTGCTTGTTCCCTGGAGAGCGCCTAAGATTGCAGCCTTTAAGTGCTATATTGAAATCAATTCTATGATGGCAAACTGATCCAAGGTGTCATAATGGGCACTGCTGCCTTAACAACAACACTTACAAAAAACAAACAAACTCCTCCCCCTGCCACAGCTTTCATCGTAATTATTACAGTGCTTCCAAGTCTTTGGTCATGTGACTGGTGCAGCCTTAATGGCCACCACTGAAACCCACCTTTCACTCTAGCCTCCAGGTGTGCACACATTTCTCTCTACAGTTAAGCTTGTTTGTGTCTGTCTATAAAAATAAGTACACAGGACACTTGCATACCTGTGTCCAAGATCACAAGGTTCTCGTCATCCTCTTCTCTGGGCTCTTCCTCTGGTGGTGGGGGTGACTTGGATCTGCACGAGATGGGAAGAAACAACAGACACAGTTGTGTCAAGGCAGCATCCAGAAGGAACCACTTCTTTATGGGATCACTTGCTTCAGTTTACAGTTCTGCCTGTCTTTATTTTCACTCTTACTTGTGAGATAAGTACATTTTTATCTAGCTCTAAAATACACGAGTCCCAGTGGGAGAGAAAGTGCATCAATGTGAAAACTGAAAAACCAATAGAGGACATGACCTGCCGTTCCTACCAGAAAAAGTTAATTCACTGTGCTCCCTTTGCACATGGGGTGGATCACATGGTTGTTGAAACCCATAAGACGTGCAGTTGCTCCCAGGTAGCTATCAAATACAGGACACATACGAAGCTCCCTTTTACCATATTAAATGGACCATCTAGCCCAAAGGATTATTGTTAGCAGCTGCACTGATTGTTAGTGGCTCTCCAGAGTGGTAGACAGGTATCCGGCTCCCCAGGATCTTTTAACTGGGTGCCTCTTGCATGAAAGGCACATGCTCTGCCCAGTCTCCAGAGGGCTAGGAAACCCCTCCAAGCAAAATCCTGAAGAGCTGCTGCTAGCTGATATAACTAGAGACTGAATCTGGGCAGAGCTTGTGCCTTTCATCAATTGAGATGGACAAATCGAGGAACATGATCTATCGAGATGGACTACAGGTCTGATTTAGCATGAGGTAATTTTATGTGTGTTCAATCTAAACCCTGTAATGCACTAGAACTTCCTTCCAGCAATATATGGAGGAAGGGAGGGCAAGAGTTTGAAGCAACAAGACAAGTCAATGCAGGAAATAATGCACACTTCCTCAGTTGTAAAAATTCTGGCTTTGTAAGCTGAGAAGAGGCTCGTGAGAAGATGTTTTCCATTGCCACACCAAGCAGACCCTCAGGGTCAGGAGGAGATAGACTGCAGCCCATCCCTGCGAGACTACCCAGTCCCTGCAGATCACTGGGGTTCTTGCAAGGAATGCTGGCATGGGTGGATTGTGATCTGATCCGACAAAGCACCTAATGTACTGAAGTGAGATGGCAGTACTGAGCTTCACTTAGCACGGATCAGAAAGATGCCTTGACTGCTCAGCGCTCGAAAGCACAGGTTCTTGCTTTGCAGATTTAGCACCGACTTCAGGATCCCAAGGGTCTAGTGTAACCTACATTCTAAACCCGCTGTCCCAACCTGGTTTCACTCTCTGGCTCCCACGACTCACCGGCTGTTGTAAGCCTCCTCTCGGAACTCGTAATAGGCACGGCCATGCTCTTCCTTCTCCTCCCGCTGTCTTTTTAGCCCACGGCGTTCTCCATCCGGACCAGCCTGCTTTGCTTTATCATCTTCTTCATTGACTGCAGAAGAACAGAGAGGTACATTTTACTAAAAACCCTAACAGACAACTTTTCTCTCACCCTGCTGGCCTCTCCTATCTTGGATTAAAACATACATCAGGTGTTTACCTTGGACTCCTACAGCAGCCCAAGTCCCTTGAGCCTAGCGTAGGAAACTGTCAGTATAAACAAGCTCCACATTGCCTTCTAGGTAACATTTAACCATACGTGTTATGCGACTCGTGGCTCTCCAAGTGACTATACTTTGACCACCTGGCAAGAATGCTTCTTTTTTCCTGTTTCTCTTCCAGACTGAAAAGCCAGACTTATTTCACGACGCAATCCTAAACATAAGCTAAGCCAGCAAAGTTTGGCCAGCACTAGGGACACCGTAAAGTACGTTTGGACCATTGTTGGTGTCAGAGAGGCCAGCACACAGATGGGAGCCAGCACACAGACTGACACGCTGTCAGTGTCATCCCAGATCCAGAAAGTAGAAATGTTCCTAAGCATCTGAATGAAAGGTACAGGCATTTCACACAATAAATCAAAGCCAGATCCTAAACGCAGACTAGGATATGAAATATGATATGATCTTTTTTAGAGGTCAAATCCAACATGCTTAGTGTTTCCTGCTTCTTCATTTTAGGTTGACTATCAGTCAAAGTGAATAATTTCTCCTTCCCAAACAGAGTTCAACACAGTGACAATCGTTAAAGTGAATGAAGTGTCTGTTAAATAGCATTATTGCTGATACACTAATTACTTTGATACAGCAAAGAGACAGCCTCAGAAACAAACAATATCCTATTTCTGAAATAGTGAAATATATTTCTTCACTACAGAATAACCTATTTCAATAATGTAACATGGCAGTTCCCAAGTTGTGGGTCTGGAGCCCACCAGTGGTCACGACCCAATTTTGAGTGGGTTGTGAAACAAGGCCAATCAAACAAGGCTATGTGCATCAAGGGTTAAACTACCTGCTGCTTGGGGGGGGGAGCACTGCTGCCCAATCACCATTATAGTCACAGAAACTCGAGGGACTGGTAAAGTGAAACTTTTTTTAGGTGGGTCCTGATGCTAAAGAGTTTGGGAACCACTGATCTAATGCAATAAGCTTGCTACTTTAAAAAAAATGCCTATTACCAACAGTTCTAACTTGCAACCATGAGTGCATCATACATAAGTGTCCACAAAGAGGCCTAAAAAACCTGGGAGTTGCATGAGAAACTACCCTTAACCCTGTTCAGTTGCCTACATTAGTCAAGAATGAAAGAAGTAGATAAAAAAAACCTTTGGCATCATCTCTTGACTTTATAACATCCTCACCCTGGACCACTTGCAGGACCTAAACACAGTGACTGTCCATCCCAAAGTCTGCACAGTTTTGCAAGCTGGAAAGCAATTCATAGAGATGCCACTAGAACATTTCATGTAGATAAGAAATCCTCTTTTGGGAACTGCAGAGGGATGCACTATAAATAACTGAGGAAAACGCGTTTTTCCCCAACTTTGCCTGGGTACCAACATAAGCATAGAAGCAATTTACTCAAGGACAACTAAACAATCACAAAGCACTTAGCCATATTTTTTGTGCTTCTAAACAACCAGCCAGGATTTGAAAGCACCCACCATGTAAATACACCCAGCCTCCAGCTCTTCAAGGACCAATACCAAGCCAGACGTATATTAAAGCGTACCGTTTTCAGGCTTACTTAAAGGACCGATATGGCACAGCAGAATAGGAGCTGGGCCTCAACTTTGCCGATAACTCTTTGGAGGGGATGGGACCTGATAAACCACTGGAGGGCTGCCAGTCTCAACACCCTCCAGGAATGGAAAAAAAACCCCTGAATTACAGTGCCTTATAGGACTGATGTACTAAGCCTAATGTAAAGCACTGTTAACATATGGTGCAAAACATTAACCATTTATTACAGGCAGCTTCTAGTAGTGGAAACCATTATTCCACCATCACTCATATGGGGCTTTACAGAGAGATTCATAAGCAAAGAGAGGCAAGGTAGGTTCCTTCCTCTGGGTTCTTACTAACTATATTTAACAAGATGGTACTGCAGATAATTTCCCAGTGCTTCACATACATCATATTAGATTTTTTCCCCTTAATTCCTCTTCCAATGAGCTTAAGATGGCATATATACTCCTTCAACCCATCCACCATTATGCATGATAATCAAAATAGCCCTTTGAGGTAGGATGAGGCTGAAAGTGACTCAAGGTCACCCAAGGATTCAAATCCAGGACCTTTGCATCCAACTCTGTACAACGGGAGTTCTATATTATAATTATTCCCATATTTTGTGCACGTGCAAGAGGCTGGACAGAGAATACAGCAGCTTTCCCCAGAGACTAATTCATAAGACTGTAGCAAAGGCAAGACCTGAACATGGGACTGCCTCACGCTTTCCACTACTATGATTAATTTATACAGAGCCCATAAACTTCGGAGAGTCATTCAGAGAATTCTCCCAAGTTCTGCTGGTTGCGGGAGATCCTTACAAACATCCAAGAATAAATATAGCGCTATCAACACGCTTGATACTTTACAGGAACAAAGATGACCTGCTCCAAGAAGCTTACAATCTACAAGAAAGCTTTCAAGTTCAAGAAAGAGAGGCGACAGAGGGAAGGTTAAGGGCCAGGGTGGGGAGATAAATTCAGTTCAGGCAACTCATAATAAGGAAAGCAAAACAAGAGCCTTATGTCACCCTAATACTAACAGATTTATGGCAGCAGTCGCTTTTGTGGACCAGAGACTACAAGAGACTTGTGAATGGCCCCCTTTTACCTTTCTTACATTTGACCTTTGCATAGAAATGTCACAACATGAGTAACAGGTGACAACACAAGCTTCCCACTCCCAATCCCTACCCCTATGAATCTGTTAACTGTTCATCCTTAATCTGTTCTTCATGTTGCAACCAGAACTTTTTTAATCATCAAAGTAAGAATCAGCTATTAATTTTCAATGAACAGTGCAATTCTAAGCATGTTTACTCAGGAATCAGCCTGACAGGATTCAATGAGACTTCCTTTCACATCTGTGCTTAAGGACTGCAACCCAAAGCTGAACAACAACTTAGTTTTGTGTATTTTAGGTACAAGGGTGCATACTTGGAAGCCAATCCCACTGAATTCAGTGTGGCTTACTTCCGCGTAAAGGTGCACAGGCTTAGGTTTTAAGCCCATAATCCTATACTTGCTTATTCAGGCATCAGCCCTATGTAGAGTAGTCACTTCCAAATGAACATGCACACACTGTGGTTGTAAGGCTGCAACCTTATGCTCTTACTTGAGAATCACATCCCATTGTGTGAGACTGACTCCACGTATTCAGCACAGGCTGCAATCTCATGCCCAGAGCAACAAAGAAGCCACTTCTCTGGGCTGGCATTTTATATTAGCCAGCACCTTCTTACTATACTGTCCCTAGTCTAAGAGACTGCAGGGTGTGTGCGCGCGTGTAGGGGTATTAAGCATCTGCCTACAATCCTGCACATTTTTGTCATTTGAAATAATAAGCATGCTTATAATTTTTTTTAAATGTAGGCTTTGGGAGGCTATCTTGGCTGAGAAGCAGGACAAAAGCTCAAAGCATACAGACATGGAGGTAAGCCCTACTGAACTGAGTAGATTATGCTCATGGAACAAACAACTGCATGGGCTTCCACTGTGGATCCTGGCCTATATCTCCTCTCTGTTATCTCTCTTCTATCAATATCTGGGCTGACTAGGCATCAGAACCCCTGGACAGATAAGAGGCTTGACTTGTCCTTCACCAAGTTCTTTCCCTCTATGCCACTTTTGCTTCCACCACCACTCTTATGCCAGTATCTAAATTCTCAGCTCCTTAGGAGAGCACCTTAACTTCTTGCACTGAAACTGCAAAAATGATTCCGCCCCTGTTCGACCCCCTGCCTCCCACATGTCAATATTTAGACTATGAGCTCCCCCCACCCCAACCAGGGAAGAAGATTCTCCTCTTGTACTGAAAACAGCAACAGGCTTTCCCCTCCCGTTTGACCTCTGCCTCCACCCCATTTTCTCCTGTCAATATGAAGACTGTAAGCCCCTCAGGGTGAGGGGCTAGTACTGAAAACCGCACATTTTGCCCTTCTCCCCTGTCAATACTTAAGACTATAAGACTCTCCAGGGGCAGAGGGTTTTCCACCCCCATGCAAAGAACCTTGCAACCCAGACACTAAAGTCTGGGAAAACCAAGACAGATGGGATTTGGAGCTGAAAAGCTGCATCGCACACCCCCCCTCCACTCTTATTTTTATTATCAACAGCAAGGGTGAGTAAAACGAAAAAGGGGGGGTTATTCCCCCCTCCCAGAACCGTTTTTATCTTGTGTGTGAACCTTGTGTAACCTGTCCCTGCTAACTGGGCAAGAGGCACTTTTCCAAGTGGTGTTCCTCTTAATATTTAGAACGGGGAGAGCAATTGTCCCTCTTCACCCCACTCAGTGCCTTTTCTAGCGGCTGTTGCTGGTGGGGTTCTGCATTTTTTTTTAGATTGGGAGCCCTTTTGGGACAGGGAGCCATTTGACCTTATTATTACTTGCCTGTAAACCGCTTTGGGAACTCCATGCAGAAAAGCGGTATATAAACACTTTTTTTTTTTGATAGATCACACCTACTTTGCACGCGCATCGATACAAACGCATAAACGTGCACAGAGCTTGTGCGAATACAGACACAGAGGCGCACGCGGGCAACCGAGAGACGCATCTCCCCATCTACCTGGGCACGGACACCAGACACAGACCTACGCGCACATGGACGCGCGCGCTCCTCGACACCCCGCGCGTGCACGCGCAGACCTGCACCTGCGGCCTAGGCGCGCGCGCTCACGCGTTCCGAGGCAGAGCCGACCCCCCCCCCTCACACACACACACACACACGGAGAGAGGCTTCCGTCTTTCCCGCCTTACCCTCCGTCATTCCCGCCGGCTGGGCTTCGGCTGCCGCGGCCGCCGGGTCCGCTCCGGCTTCCCCGGCTCCTCCCTCCTCCGGGGCCGGCTGGGCGCCGTTGACGCCGCCGCTGCCGTCCCCCGCCGGGGCCGGGCCTTCCCCCGCCTGGCCGGCCTGCTGAGGCGGCGGCTGCTGCTGCTGTGGCGGCTGCGGGGCCTGTCCGCCCCCCGCCAGCGGCAGCTGCTCGTCCTCGTCGGCCAGCAGCGCCTCCTCGTCCTCCTCCTCCTCGTCGTCGTCCTCGTCTTCGTCCTCCTCATCCTCGTCCTCCATGTCGTCGTGGTCGCCGCCCGCGCCCGCCAGGCGGGCCCTGCCCAGGCTCTGCGCGGCCGCCGGCTCCGCCCCGGCCTCCTCGGGCCCCGCGGCCAGCATCTCGGCGTCCAGGGCCTCCTGCAGCCGCTGGGCCAGCTCCACCTTCAGGCCGCGCGAGTCCAGGCCCCGCCGCCCGAGCTCGGCCCGCAGCTCCGTCACCTTCAGCCGCTTCACGTCCATGGCGCGCGCGCTCCGTCGATGAGGGGAAGAGGGAGGGAGGGGAGGAGGAGGGGGGGCCAGGAATTAATCGGGCGAGAGGCGCTCCGCCGCGCCTGCGCACTCGCACCCTCGCTCGCTCCCGTCGCCTCAGCAGCAGCCTTTTCCTTACAACCCAAGCCTTCTCTCTCTCCACCCCCCACCCCACAATTACTACTACTACGCCGCCGCCGCCGCCGGAAGGTAGGCCCCAGTCGCGCACTGCGCAGGCGCGGGCTCTCGGAAGCGGCGACCGCGCAGGCGCGGAGCGTATAACTCCATGGGGGCAAAGCGCGCCCAAGCCAAAAAGGTTAGATTGACTGGAGTCCGCATGACGTCATTTTCTTGAAGCTTCCGGGGCACACAAATATGGCTGACTCAGATCTTTCCCGCCAAGGAGTGTTGCCGCGAATTCACGAATAAAAATCTCCCTGCACGCGTGTAAAAGTTAATTTCAACCTCTTTAAGCATGCCTGCGTGTTCTGCATACTGGTGTGCGAATCGCTGAACGAAAAATGGGATTTAATTTCCACGGAAAGATTCATGTATTCACATTACATCGGTTCAATAAAACAACCGTTAACTGTAACAGTGAGTGCCTTTTTTTTGAAGCTGTGTAATTTCTTGTTGTTCCTAGCAGTCTTATTCACCTTTTTCTGACACCCACTGTTAATGGTCTAGAAGGAAAAAATATATATTTCCCCCCTCCTTTTTCCCCCCTTCCCGTTTACACTTTTTTCCCTGCCTTCCATTTTCTATGGTAATATTTTCGAACTTCTGGACATTAACAGAATTTGTTTTTTTGGGGGGGGGGTGAGTGTAGAAGTTTTCAAAAATATTCTTCGTAGTCTAGAAGTAAAAAAAAAAATTCCTCTCATATTGACAACTACTTGTGTCATGAAGAGATTTTAATGTAATTTTCCTACTGCAATACTTATGAAATTCTGAACATTAACAGACATTCTTTTTATGGGGCATGGCCGTTTTATTTTTGCTTGTGTAGATTTCAAAAAATAAGTGTCAAAACAGTACAATCCGAGTTTAAATAGACAGCAAGTAGCATTTCCTCCAGTATGTTCAGTAATATAATTATGCGGAATTAAACCTTGCAATTGCATATTAACTCATAATTAGGTTACCAATGATGTTTCTGCACGATCACATGTTTTTATTTTCGTAAGTTTTTATTTTTATTCAGTCCTAAACAGTACGAGAAAAGCAATCTGAAATGCTTGGAATAAGGATTGTTTTGAGTCAACCAACATGGCTGCTAAGCCCGCCCCCTGGCTTCAATACGCTCCTATTAATTCGACAGAGATGCGGACTCCAGTGATTCTACCTTCATGAGCGCGCCTCGCCCGGACTCGAGGCCGCCCCTTCCCCCTCCCCGCGCGCACGCGCCGTCTCCCACAAGGCATCGTTGCGCATGCCCTCCTCGGTTCTTTTTTTTTTTTGCTGGTTCTTGTTTTTGTTTTTATAAACGCGCGCAAAGAGGCGTCCCTTCAGGAGGCCGCTGCTCTAGTGCGCATGCGCAGTGTCCGTTTGTTTTTGAAACGCCGTGTTCTGTTATATATTAACGATATGCCATATTTCCAGTGCTGTGATGTGAATACATAATAAGCATAATTATTGTAACTGTAATATAAATTATTTTTTTAAAAAATTGAAGTCTTTTCTATTAAATTTATTGTCAGTTCCTCTATTAATGATGCTCTTATTTAATTATTTTACAGATTTCCTAAATACGTTTTTTGTCTATTCACAATTTTCTTACGATCTCTATTCCTTCGTCATAACGACCGTTGGAAATCTTTTTTTTAAATAATCACACATTGACACTTCCTCTCTTTGCCCTGCCCCTTTTCTTTGGAATGCGCATGCGCAACTCCGCTTTCTCGCGCTGCTGCCTACGTGCATGTGAGTTGGTTTTTTAGGCGGGCAGGCTAATGCCCCTTGGGGAGGGTGTGTCTAAAAGGCAGGGCAAGGCTGCGGATTTTCCTGATTGGGCAAAGGTCACCAATCAGAATAAAGATTCCGGCAAACCTATTCTGCCTGGAAACATCGGACCTGGATTTTTTTTAATTGGTTGGCTTTCTTAGCAAGGGATTTTGCACATCCTTTTGACCTTAATGGTGAGGGCGCCGCCATCTTGTCCATTCAGCCTCTCTGGGGAAAAAATAGTTTCCTGCTCCTCCATAGAGGAAAGCTCTATGTGCTCCTCGCTTTTAAAAATTGCACAACAGGCAGACATGCAACTGGTGTAGCTCTGACCTTTCTCAGCATCTCCCTGCCCTGGGGGAAACTACATCTGCTGAATTTCTGTCTGCTGAACAACCAGAGCTGGTGCAATTAACTTCTCTCTCAGCCTCAGTTTTCCTCTTCTGTAAAATGGGAACAATAATAATGCCTTTTCAGCATGCCTTTGTGCAGCTGTGCTGGCCAGCTTTAGAATTTAGAATTTAGCATTAGATTTTCTTGATCTGTAGTGAGAGTGTGAATCTGCTTAGCGTTCCAGGTTAACTGTATAGTATTGCACCCTGATTAATACTCGGACTATTGCAGAGGTAGGGAGAGAAATGATTGGAAACGGGATCCCCCAAAGCCATGAAATGCAAGACATTCATAGCACAAGCCTATGCATGTCTACCAAAATTTAAGCCCCATTGAATGTATTGGGACTTACTCCCAGGTAAACATGCACAGGATTGCAGCCTTAGGGCACAATCCTAACCTGGAGTTAGGACAGCGCAAGGGGATTTGTGCCAGCCCGGGTGTGGGTGTTGCAAATGCACCATAAAGAATGGTTGGACCACTCTTGGAATCAGGGAGGCTGAGATTTCAAAATTCAAAACCTAACAAAACACCCTTCATTCAATTCTAGATAAACAGAGTAAAACTTGTAAGGGCAGGGGAGAAAACCCTTGATATTGACCGAATCCAAAACAGAAAAAAAAAATTATTGGAAGAAGTCCTTGCCCCAAGGAGTTTACAATTACATCGTGGCTGTGGACAAGTGTACAGAGCCTGGAGAGGTAAGGATCTTGAGTAAATGCTTCCCACGGCGTTCCTGTGCCTGTTTCCTCAAAAGGGAGCCTGGATGGAGTTAAAAAAGGCATGCTTTTCAGCAGCATCAAGACTGATTGTAAGCCCCTCGGGGCAGGGACTTAGCCTTTTTCCTTCTGTGCCCACAGTGGCTATGGCTCTAATCAGGAAGAATGAAGGGGTTAAAACTAAAGAACATGGAGGGGGGGGGAATTTACCAGGCAGGGATTTTATGGGGAGGTGTGTGTGTGTTTTCCTTGTTGTATTCTGTTTCTCGCTGCTCTGTTTTTCCCCCCCCTCTGTCCCAGAAGCAGCCAGCTCTGATCACATGAGCCTGCCTGCCAATTCACTCTGCTTCCAGGTCACGGCAGGGGAGGTGTGGCAGCCCATTCACAGAAGGGACGCAGGATGCCTAAGCCAGATTGCAGTCCTCTCTGCTCGTAATGGCAGCTGCAAAGGTAACAAATTGGGCCGTGTGTGCGTTTGTGTGTGTGCCTGTGCATGCAAGGTTGTGGGTTTGCAAGCCAGGAGGAGAGTGGCAGCAAACGGGCGAAGCAACTGTCTTTCCTTCTCTGCCATCAGTCGACGCAAGAAGTTGCTTCTTTCTACGGAGTCTTCCCATTGCTCTGCCTTACGCAGAGATGCTGTCAGGAGTCAGTCTCAAAACAGTGCCTCTGTTTCTCTCTCCCCCTACGCCCCTTCCTCCTCTCTCTTTCCTGGTTTTGTTCTTGCCTTTGGATGGAGGGAGCTAGAACTGCAATCTTAGATGCACGCTCACCTGGAAGAAAGTCCCAATAAACTCCAGGGGGGCTCCTTCTGAGTAGACATGCACGGGCCCCAGCCTGTAAGGGCCTGATCCTATCCAACTTTCCAGCACCAGTGAAGCCCTGGGATAAGCAAACAAACCCTGGGGAAGCCTACATGACAGCCCCCCCCCCCGAATGCTGTGTGCACCCTGTTGGGAAATTAGCACTGGAAAGTTGGATAGTGTGTGGCCCTGGGTCTGGTTTTGACTGCCCGTGGCTATCTGGGATCTTAGCCCCAGTCATTCACCCGCACCCTAAGGTACCATCTTACCTTCAATTTTCTATTTATTTTGTTTTTATCCCCTTCTCCATCCGATCAGCGCAGGGCAGCAGATGCAGATCTCCTCCTGTCCTGTTGTGACCTCACAACAGCCCTGAGAGGGAGGCGAGGCTGTGGCGACAATTCTCACCTGGAGTGAGGCCGGCACAGTTAGGCCAGCAAAGTTTGGCCGGCACAAGGGACACCGTAAAGTATGTTTGCACCACTCTCGGAGTCAGGGAGGAGGGCGCACGTCTGTGTGCTGGCCTCTCTGATGATGAGAGTGGTCCAAACATACCGTATTTCCCCAAGTATAAAGCGCACCAAAGTATAAGACGCACCTTAATTTTGGGGCCAGACATTTGAAAAATACATTTTAAGGCAAGCGGGAGCCTTTAAGGCAAGCGGGAGCATGGAGAACACAGCGCTGCCCGGCACACCCCTTGAATAAGATGCACCCAATTTTTAGTCCCTGGTTTTTTGGGGAAAAGGTGCGTCTTATACTTGGGGAAATACGGTACTTCACAGTGTCCCTTGTGCCGGTCCAGTTTTGCTGGCCTAACCGTGCCGGCCTCACTCCAGGTGAGGATTGCGCCCTGAGAGAGAGTGCTGGACCAGGCTGGTGTTTCCATGCTCCTTGCAGTGACTTTGGGTACAAGCATTGGCCTTTTTGAGTTCCAGCCTCCTTTTCCTTCCAGGCACCTCCAGGGGAGGCCATGGAGCAACGGCTCCAGCAGGCCCGGGTCTTTAAGGAAGAAGGCAACTGCTTCTACAAAGAGGGGCGCTTCCGCGATGCCGTCGGCCGCTACCATTGGGCCCTTCTGCAGCTCAAGGGCCTGGATCCCAGCACGCCTTCTCCGTTGCAGGAGTTTGGCACCGAGAGGCCCCCCGTGACCCCTGAGCAGGAAAGAGCCCTGCACAGCATCCAGGGCGACTGCTACAATAATCTTTCCGGTAACGCTAACGAGATCTAGGAGCCACGCAAGATTTGTGGTCGAGGATATTGCATGACAATTCTCTTTGCAGGCAAACTCACAACTTGCTTATCCGCGCCTCTGTCCTCATTATCCGCTACACAGAGGCCTTCCGGAGGCTGCAGGGACCTTCTGAACGGCACCTGCGACCAGCGCTGACCCCTTTAAACTGGCCGGCAGAAGCATCCTTAAGAGGTCTGTGCTGGTCGCAGGTGCCGTTCGGAAGGTCCCTGCAGCCTCTGGAAGGGCTCTGCAGCATTCAGAGATCTTTGGGCACTTCCTGCTGCGCTCTGCTGGCTTCCTGAGGGCCTCTGCTGGATTCTTCTGATGGCAGAGAAGGGACCCCTTGCGCCTAACCCCATGGATCCCATAGGCTCAACGGTTCGTTATCCGCAAATTCACTATCCGCGAGGATTTCCAGGAACCTAAACATAGCAGATAATGAGGATTGACTGCATGTATCTGCAACTATTTCAAAATCTGAAAAAAAAAATCCAATCTCCAAACACTTCTGGTCCCAAGCATTTCAGAGAAGGGATACTTGGCCTTTAATGTTTGCCAGAGATCAACCTGGGAATGAGGTGTTTGTTTTTTTGGTCTGGAAAATATCCACGAGCACCTGTGAATATTCCCTTGCGTGCCTTTGTTTCAAAGAAGATGCCCATAGGTAGAGGTGTTTTAAAATGGTGTTATTTATTTTGCTCAGAAATAAGCCCATTGTATTCAGTAAAAAGCTGAAATCCTAACTTAGAGTGCAGTCCTAACCTGGAGTTAGGACAGCACAGTTTGGCCGGCACAAGGGCCACCATAAAATATATTTGGACCACTCTTGGAGTCAGAGAGGCCGGCACACAGACACGCGCCATCTTCCCTGATTCCGAGAGTGGTCCAAACGCGCTTTACGGTGGCCCTTGTGCCTGCCAAACTTTGCTGGCCTAACTGTGCCAGTCTTAACTCCAGGTTAGGATTGCGTCCTTACTCACTGGAAACAGGCACTTCTGCATATAGGCTGATACGAGGATCTCTGAGCATATACAGAGTGCTTTCCTTTTGTGGGCCGTCGCCTATCTCTTGATAATGTAGTTGTGCAGTTAACTCTGCAAGAGGCACTTTTCCAAACGGTGCTCCTCTTACATTTAGCAGGGGGAGAGTAATTGTCCCTCTTCACCCCTGCACAGTGTCTTTTCTAGTGGCTGTTGCTGGGGGTGTTCTGCATTTTTTTTGTTTAAAGATTGTGAGCCCTTTTGGGACAGGGAGCCATTTAACTTGATTGTGATTATTTGCTTGTAAACCGCTTTGTGAAGTTTGGGCTGAACAGCGGCATGTAAATACGGTTGGTTGATTGATTGTGCTGTGTCTCCGCAGCTTGTCTCCTCCACATGGAGCCAGTGAACTACGAGCGGGTGAAAGGGTACAGCTTGAAAGTCCTGGAGCGGCAACCGGACAACACCAAGGCGTTATACCGGGCTGGCGTGGCTTTTTACCATCTGCGGGATTACGACCGGGCGCAGCACCACCTCCTCAACGCAAGCAGCCGGCAGCCCAAAGGTGAGAGACCCGGGCGTTTGCGAAGTCGATTTGGCGCAGAGGCGGTCCGATCAGTTGTGCTGTTCGTTGGGGTTGGGGGATAGGCTAGAGGTGGCTTTAGGTGCGTTATACCGGCGTGGCCAAACCACAGCTCGCGAGCCACATGCACGTGTTCGGCCAGTGGTGTCATTCAAATGATTTAGGAACAGGAACTCACTTTTGATTGGCACTTGTCGGGAACCCGGAACCAGCCATGGAGCCCGTTAGGATCCGGAACGCCCGTTCTGGTCTGTTCCCCCTGAATGACATCACTGCCTTCGCCCCCCTAGGAATCCGGAGTCGCTCCCTTTAACCCTCTGAGTGCTGGCCAACCAAGAAGAAAAGCTCTTTGCAGAGGAATGGGGAGGGGGGAGGAGGGAGAGTGAAGTGGGTGGAGTCAGCCCTAATTTTAACTAGTGGAACTGAGTTCCCCCGCGTTCCCCCTGCATGACATCACTGTGTTTGGCCCATAATGCCCGGTTCACGGAAAATATATCGGCTGAACTCCTTTTTGTTGCTACAAAGGTAACTCAGCTGTATTCCCAGGTAAGGATGATGATGATGATGATGATGGAGAATAATGTTTGTGTGCATGAAGCGTGCATTTCAGTGGTGTCATTCAAATGATTTAGGAACAGGAACTCACTTTTGATTGGCACTTGTCGGGAACCCGGAACCAGCCACGGAGCCTGTTAGGATCCGGAACGCCCGTTCTGGTCCGTTCCCCCTGACTGACATCACTGCCTTTAATCCTCTGAGTGCCGGCCAACCAAGAAGAAAAGCTCTTTGCAGAGGAATCGGGAGGGGGGGGAGGGGGAGTGAAGTGGGCGGAGTCAGCCCTAATTTTAACAAGTGGAACTGAGTTCCCCTGCGTTCCCCCTGCATGACATCACTGGTGCATTTCAACAAAGCCGTTTGCAAACTGGGTCACCTGGCAACATGAATCCAGGCTCTCCTGGATGTATTTTCTTTGCCTTGCAAAACAGTTTCTGCATTCATTTGATTGAGGCGCACGGCCAGGACACACCTTGATTATTATTTTTTTCACCTTGATTTTCCTTTTTTCTCCCCTCGCCTTCGATTCCTTCACGGAAGACGCCAACGTGAAACGTTACCTGCAGCTGACGGAGTCCCAGCTCAGCAGCTACCACCAAAAGCAGAAGCAGTTGTACATGGGGATGTTTGGCTAGCGGGCCGCGGAACCGTCCTTGAGACTCCCGGGCGGGGCATGGCATCCGTTCCAGGCTTTTGCGGGCTGCCCACCATCACGGGCTCTTGAAGGTGACGGGGATACAGTGCCTTAGAGGATGTGCTTGGGGGCCAATTTCACCTGGGAAAGGGGAGCAGGAAGGGGGAGACCCCATCTGTTTCACCGGTATTGCCACTTTTAAAAATGGGAAACAGATGGGGAACACGGACTGCGCGCCCCCAAACGGTTCACCCCTCTCCGCTGCAGTGAAACCAGCAAGCACTATGTACGCAGTGGCTCGTTTGGTGTGTGTTTTTTGTTTGTTTATAAAGTGTTTTGGAGGATGAGTCTGTCCGTGTCTGGATTTTGCAAAAAGGCTGTTTAACAGATCACTGCGCTTGAACCCCCCGGCCAACGTTACGAACATGCTGAGTCAGGAAGCCCCTTTGAGAGTGCCATCCTCACCTGGAGTTAGGCCGCCAGAGTTAGCTCAGCAAACTTTGGCCGGCACAAGGGCTAGCATAAAGTGCATTTGGACCACTCTCGGAGTCAGGGAGGATGGCGCACGTCTGTGTGTGGCCTCTCTGACTCCAGGAGTGGTCCAAACATACTTGACGGTGTTCCTTGCGCCAGCCAAACTTTGCTGGCCTAACTATGCCATTCTAACTCCAGGTTAGGATTGTGCCCTGCATTTAATGGCACTTGCTCCTAAGTCTGTGTGCACAGGACGACAGTCTCTGTGACCACTGAGATCTAGCCTCTTGATGAAGCCGTGCTCCTCACATCCAGGAGGGGAATTGTTCATTTTTGAGTGGTGTCCGGCAAGAAGGGTTGATCTATAGCATAGTGTTCTTTCTGGTGCCCCTATTGCCATAGCGACTGTCTCTAGGGTTCCCCTGGGGCTTGTGGCCATGGCAACAGAGGCCTAGAGCCTCAGCTATGTCCGGCGTCTTCGTGATCCCCTCCACGTCCTTGCTGTGAGACCACCGCCCCCCCCCCCCCGCCTGTCCAGAATTAAAGTTGGAGGCTCACATTTGTTCTATCGCACTGTTGCGCCAAAATGCATTTTGCAGGACCCCTGCTGGAGATACAAGGGTTGGGAATTCTGTCACTGTTCAAAAGTTAGGAGGAGGTAAAACTTTCCTTACCCGATTTGCAACAGGTGGGTGGCAATGTTCCTATTAGACTACTCCGTATCAAAAAAGGGGGGGGCAGTGGTAAAATCTGCATTGCATGCAGAAAGGGGTAGGATCAATCCTTTATTACAGGGGTAGCCAACCCCCTGTAAATAAATTTATTTACCTTTTATATTAATTGTGATGCAAAGAGTTTTGCCACCATCTTTGCCCAAGGCGCACATTCTGTGTCAAAGAACCACACGTGACTCATGGTTTTTTGTTGGCGAAGACGTTGGCAAAAGCTTTTGCATTGCAATTAATATAAAAGGTCAATAAGAAATTATCCAGCTTTATAAGCACTTATTGGATATAAGCTGAGAGTCCACTACAGTAGATTAATGGTGCAATCCTAACCTGGAGTTAGGCCAGCAAAGTTTGGCCTGCACAAGGGACACCGTAAAGTGTGTTTGGACCATTTTCAGAGTCAGAGAGGCCAGCACACAGACGTGTGGCGTCCTCCAAGAGTGGTCCAAGCACGCTTTACCGTGGCCCTTGTCCTGGCCTAACTGTGCCAGCCTAACTCTGGGTTAGGATGGTGCCCTTAATTACACCAACTGTTGGTGTTTACTAGTCCAACAAGGGGAGTTATTTCTTGTTTGCCAACCTCAGAATGCCACCATCCAAACCCTCCCTGGTTGCTGGCCTGTGTGTACGTATAGCCTCCATGAGGGCTAGAAACTTGCTTTGGGGCTGAAAAGGATGGAAGTGGAGATGCTCGAGAAGCCAGGTTCCAGTTGCGCTGCACCCCACCCCTACTGTCGCTAGCGGGCGACAAAGCGGCGGCGGTGCCACGCAACACACACACAGCTGATGTCTTGTTTGCAAAGGGCAGGCCGTGCACAAAGGGCAGCTGAGAAAAGCAAACAGCCCCCTTTCCCAGCTGCTGTTGGGGCCAGAAGTATTTGGTTAAGGGAGCAGGGAGGAGATGGTGCATGTCAGGAATGAAGGATGTGAGCCGAGATGTCACAGCTGCAGGAGGAGGAGGAACTGACAGCCGTGAACAAATGGCTGTTTGGCGGTTCTGCAAGCAGACCCTCCATGAGGGGGAACCAGAGAGGAGACTGAGGGCACAAACCTAACCTGAAGTTCGGCTGGCACAAGGGTGAAATTGAAATTGGCTCATGACCCACCCCGTGGGTTCCAACCAACAGCTTGAGAAACACTGCCATACACCTTAGAGCTGGTGCTCCTCCTGGACATTAAGAGGTGCACCAAGGGAGACTTGCCGGATTAACCCTCACCTGGCCTCTGCCCAAAGCCTTGTGGAAGAGAGCAATCCAAGCAAAACGCAGAAATTGCGCTCTCCAGCCTTTGGGAAGCCAGTTGCTCGTCACAAAAATCCTAGCCACCATAGGGACTAGCAACCTGATTTACAGCGCAATCCTAATTGGGAGTTAGGCCAGGAAAGTTCGGCCGGCACAAGGGCCACCATAAAGCGCATTTGGACCACTCTCAGAGTCAGGGAGGATGGCGCACATCTGTGTGCCGGCCTCTCTGACTACTGAGAGTGCTCCAAACATACTTGATGGTGGCCCTTGTGCCGGCCAAACTTTGCTAGCTTGACTGTGCCGGGCTAACCCCAGGTTAGGATTGTGCTCTTGCGCCGTATTCTACCAATGATGCAGGAGAACAACATTGGTCGAAACGCAACCCCCAGCGCATCATTGGTAGAGAATGAAGCAATCGGAATAACAAGGAGCCCATGTTTGTGCACACAGCTTACATGCGCTGTGCATGGCGGAAGCTGCGATGGTTTGGAAATATTTGAACGATGTTTCAATCCCTGGCTAAAAAGGAAGGGGAAAGAGATTGAATAACGAGACGGTCTTGGTTGGAGAATCTGCACCAAACAGGCTAAGGCTTGCCGATTTCATCCTCCTCCGCTTTCCAGTCTCGTTAATTACTATTATTACTGGTTTGGTGCCGGGGAATCGACTCTCTAAATTGTAATTGGCCTTACCTGCCAATCTGCAAGACGGTACCACTGGTGTCAAGAACACAGAATTATTCCCAACAGGGGGTGGAGATCGGAATTCTACATCCTCTCACCTGCTTCTGGGCACACAGCAGTGTGTATATACTCCAAACATGGGATTTAATTACAGGAAAGATGGGCAAATTGGCTCAGCCGGGGCTGCCCCCAGATCAGCCAGGTGCCACCAAGTCTTCCTTTGTGGTGTGGCGTGATGGCAAAATTGGAACCTCTCCAACGTGGCTGTTTTTGCCTCGGCAACGCTGGTGGCGACCGGAACAGTCCTTGAGGACTGCAGAGCAAACCTGCTCCCCTGTTCAAATGAACCAGAGATCCCTTTTTCTCTGGCCTGCTGCTAACAGAAGGAAGGGCGACCTCGAGAAGATGGAGGGCCTTTTCGGTGGTGGCTCCTTGCCACAGAGATCAGAGCGCTCGGCAGGATTTTAGACACTGGCTGCATTGATTCCTCCTTGTCCACCACCACCAGTTTTGGTCACTGCTGCTGCTTGGTTTCGAAAAGGAAGACCAGAACAGCAAAGGAAGTGCAGAGCAGCTAAGAACAGCAGACTAGAGTGTCTCCAACATCGTCGCTCTCTTCTCCACTTCCTCTTTCTCTCACAGGCAGGAAGTGGCTGGAGGAACGGCAGCAGAGGCTGCTGCTCATGGAGGTAGAATCGCTGGAGTCCGCATCTCTGTCGGATTAATAGGAATGGAGTGAAGCCAGGGGGCGGGCTTAGCGGCCATGTTTTGGAACTCAAAACAATGCTGATTCCAAGCATTTCAGATTGGTTTGCGCGTGTTTAGGACTTAATAGTTCACTCCTGAAATAAAAACTTACGAAAATAAAAACGTGTGATCGTGTAGAAACATCACTGGTAACCTTATTATGAGTTAATATGCAATTACAAGGTTTAATTCCGCGTAATTATATTACTGAACATACCCGAAGAAATGCTACTTGCTGTCTATTTAAACTCAGATTGCACTGCTTTGAAAGACTTAATTTAAATCTACACAAGCAAAAATAAAGTGTGAATGGGAAGGAAAGAAAAAAAGGGGAGGGTGGGCAAAAATTGGATAAATATGTAGGAAAATTACATTAAAATCTCTTCACAACACAAGTAGTTGTCAATATGAGAGGAATTCTTTTTTACTTCTAGACTATTAAGAGTTTTGTTTAAACTTCTTGTTTAAAGTTCCGCTTTTATTTCTTCATACCAACTTCAGTTTGTGATGCAGGGATAATGGAAAATAAGTATTTTCTGGATTTTCATTTGTGAAATGTGCAAGTGTTTTTCTTTCCTAAAATATGGTAATTTAAAGAGGATTGCATACTTTAGAACATAATATTTTCCAGTACCAATGAATCACAATGATTTTAATTACTTGTGCAAAGTAACCCCATTTTTCCGACAGCGATTAGCACACCCGTATGCAGAACACGCAGGCATGCTTGAAGACGTTGAGATTCACTTTTACACACGTGCAGAGAGATTTATATTCATGAGTTCGCGGCACTCCTCGTCCTTGGCGGGAAAGTTCTGAGTCAGCCATATTGTGGGACCCGGAAGCTTCAAGAACACGACATCATGCGGACTCCAGCGATTCTACCTCCATGCTACTGCTACGCCATCTAGAAAGAGGATGTGACGTTTTATGCAGCCTTCGATGCGGACAGAGCTTTGCCCTGGGCAGGGGTTGGCGATGTCTTCACAGAATATTGGCAAACATTTCTGGCAAACATTTCCTTTGGCTTCCTAGGACCCCTTTTTGAACCCGGGTCCAAGTACGATATACCCCTTTGCACCCACCCTCATGCACCCTGGTGAGATCAGAAAATATAAAACCCCAGGAAATTGTGGGCCCCAGGCCCTCTTTTGGGGGGGCCCCGGTTTCCCCCACTCTCCATTCCATGCTTACAGCTTTCCAAGAACAACAAAGGAGCAAACATTTAAATTGCTTATTTTAATTTCCTAGCAATTACATTTAAAAAAGAGAGGTTCACAGAGAGCAAGATAGATGGGGGGAGAAGAATATTGCGTCACATGCCATTCAGTCTTTAATTCATTGGGATAGAGGGGAGGGAGGAGCTTCTAGAACTGTCCCATGTCCCCGTACTATCCTAGAAGAGCGAGACGGAAAGTTCTGGAAAGAAGGCTGGATGTTCCTTGCTTAGAGACAGAAGGAGGACAATAAAAAAAGGACAATTGTTCCCACTCCCTGGGCTGAGATCTTCCATGAGAGTTCTCCAACACAGAAATCAACGCCTGTGTTGGAAAAGGGAGGTATATTGTTATGCGCGCAACAATGCGTCAGTTTTGGCTTGGGTGGCGTGAGCCGGAAAGCCAGTCCCCCGGCCGTGCAAGTCTATCAAGCCACAACTCAATTGCTGCTGGCCATGTGGGATGCTGGGAACTGGAAGCTTCCCAAGGCCTGGTGGGTCAGATGCTACAAAAGAGGCCTTGAAGGAGGAGGAGCGTGGCTGTAGTGGGGCTCCTTGCGCCTGTGCCCGTTGCAAGACGGCACAGCTTGGTAGTCAGGCGATCACGCATCCGTCTTCCGGTGTGGTTGTGAAGGCCCTTTCTTTGATACCCTGAAAGCTGAAAATCGAGAGGCAGCAGATTTCTGTTGGAACCTAAAGCTGATATGAGTCCAGCACAAGGCAGTGGAGGGAGATGGAGAAAACTGGGGTGGGGGAATGAACGGGCTCAGGAGAAATCCTCTCGCATCCAGAGAGACACACACAGGAGCTCTTCCAGCCAACAAAAACATTCTTTTATGAGTGTCCGGAAGGCCACACGAAGGAGGGAAGGGAGTGGCTTCTCCCCAACTCCTGCCAACCGCCCCCCCCCTGCAATGGATCGTCCATTTATGGGGCGTGGGGTGGTCATTTGGCAGCTCTGACGCCCTTAAAGGAGCGGGACATCATCCTCTTGAGCTCCTTGAAGGAGCGGCTGCGGCGCAGCTTAAAGCTCCCGACCACCACGTCGGCCGAGTCCAAGGTGGCCGAGCTGTGGGGCCACCGGTCCCCGAGATGGCGGAGGACCCAGTCGCCGTTGAGGCTGACGACGCTCGTGGCCTCCGCCTCGCCGAGGCGGGCCTGCTGCCGTGGCGGCAGGTCGACCTGGCTGCCGCCCAGGAAGCAGGCCGACGGCGGGGCGTGGAAGGCAAGATGGCGGCTCAGGCCTGGCGGCGGCTGGAAAGTATGAGCTTTCAACTGCGGCCGCCCGGCAGATTTGCTGGAGATCTCCAAGACGGACGTCCACCTGGGCCTGCCCGCTCTGCCTTTCCCGGCGTGGGGGTCGCCGTGGCCCCCCAGCCCCGCGGCCACGTGGATGTTGATCTCGGAGCTGGCGCGGGCCCGGCTCCCTGTGCGGAGCGACGTCTTGCGGCGCAGACTGAGCCGGCGCAGAAGCTCCCGGGGGCTCAGCCAGCTCCTCTCCGCGGGCTTCTCCGGCCTCTCCGCCGTCTTCACCAAGTCCCGCGACGCGTGTTTCCCCTTGTACAGCCTGTCCAAGCCCACCGTCTCCTTTCTAGCGGGAGCCTCAACCTGGACTGCGCGACGCCTGGCGCCATCCCCCCAACCCAGGACTCCTCTTTCCGCGCTGTGGGGTTGCTTCTTTGGGGAGGGAACGAACGGCGGCTCGCGGTACGCCAGGAGAGGGTCGGGGAGGGACATCACCGACGGCTCGCTGGCCTTCGAAAGGTTGGTCCTGCTGGGTTGGATGGAGCTGATTTCAAGAAAGGGGGTGAGATCTCCGGGACTGTCCAACACCTGAGAATCCCGCGCCCCCTCGGAACCTTCCGGAGAGCGCAGGTGGGAGCAAGTGGAGATCCGCCGCCGGATCTTCCAGCCGGGCGCCGGCGCAAGAAGTTGGCTGGCGCCCAGCGCGGAACTGCAGACCGACAACATGGACAAGCTCTTCTGGTTCCCCGGAAGGTATCCGGACTCCGTCCTACTCGCCACCGAGCGGCACTTGTAGCGCAGCACCAACGTGGCAATGTAGCGATCAAGCCGCGCCTTCTGCTGGTCCTTGGAACACGCAGGGGCTCTTTCTGGGGAGTCGCCCTCGGCCAGTTCCGGGGTCCCCTCGTCGAGATCCTCCTGAGATGAGCTCTGGGAGAGGCTGCTGGTGAAGAGAGGGCTTTGGAGAGCCACGGCGTGCAACGGGCTGGGGTAGTGGTAGATTTCGTTCGTGTTCCGGGAAACCAGGTCTGACCTATATTGGAGCAGATGCAGACTTGGGTTCTTGGAGAGCGGCAGGGATAATTCGCCCAGGCCCAAGAGGAACTCCAGATCACCTGCGGGGAAAAGAGATATAAGGAGGTTAAAAGGTAAAGGGTCCCCCCCGACCGAATGGTCTAGTTGTGACCAACTGTAGGGGGCGGTGCTCATCTCCGTTTCTAAGCCTGTAGAGCCGGCGTTTTGTCCGAGGACAAGCTTCCGTGGTCATGTGGCCAGCATGACTCTACGCCGTAGCGCATAGAACACCGTTCCCTTCCCCCCGAAGTGGTCCCTATTTATCTACTTGCATTTAGGTGCTTTCGAACTGCTAGGTTGGCAGGAGCTGGGACAAGCGACGGGAGCTCACTCCGTCGTGCAGTCTTGAACTCCCAACTTTCCGGTCGGAAAGCCCAGCAGCAGCGAATTAATCCGCTGTGCCACCATGTCCCTTCATAAGGAGGTTACGGGGGCAAAAATTTAATCAGACCTTCTGGCACTTGGCATGGGGGGGGGGAACGGACAGACACCTGACTCAATCACCCACATTCTATGCCGCAAAAACAAGAGGGCAGCAATGAAGGCAAGAGGAGCGATGTTTTCTCCCTTGTACTCCGTGGGGCTTACTTCCGAGTAGACATGCCTAGGTGGCGATGGGAGAAAACGGTTCCGTTTTTTTGCAGATTTGGGTGTTTTCCACCGTTAGATGTGCAGAACGCCGTGTTAGGCATTTCTATTCAAAATGTACATTATATTGATGTAAATCACAGAAGATTTAGTCGAGAGGGTTAATGCCTCCATTTGCCTGAAGATATAAGATCTGAAAGTCGCCAGTTTGGGACTACCGGAAGTCTCTGTGAGCGGCAGACCTTGTCAATTGCGACTGATTAACAGCTGAGCTGCCTTGTGAGAGGGGGAGTGTGCCGGGTCAGCTGCTTCTCTGGTGGGAGCAGGGAAGCCGCTTATCAGCCATCAGAAGACAAACGGGCGGCCAGAAAGAAGGACTAAATCCAGAAAGATCCATCTGTATGTGTGTAGTTCTTGCAAGATAGAACATTTCTGTAAAAATTGTAAAAACCTTTGGGTTTCTGAATAAAGTCTGCCTCTGTAAAGCGCCTTGAGTTATAGTCATTAGAGAAATCTGGTGTCCTAAGAAAGGCGGTATATAAATACAAGTAGTTGTATTATTAATTATGAATTAAGATCACGTTTAAAGTGTGCTAGGTAGGTGATGTAGGTGGTGCGGTGTCAGCAGACGCGGCCACGATCATTACCCAGGCACTTCCCAATTAATAAATAAATAAATAACTGGTTTTGTTTGATCGCAGGTTTGGGTGTGGTTATGTTTTGTTATTGTCATTTTACAGAGTAGACAGCGGTGTTGTGGTTTCATTTCCTTATTGTCGTTTTTCCCCACCTCTGTACGTAAAAGTTCCACTCATTTAAGCCCAGCGGTCTCCTCCCAGCCGGGCTGAAGATTCAGCAGGCAGTGCACAGACATCCAAGCACATCCCTGGGTTCACGAGGACTAGAAACTTGTCTGTTAAAACTGAAAGTGGCCAACTAGGCACCTGAAACTGCATTTTTTTTCCTCCTGCAGAATTGTGGTGTTGTATGCATATACATACACATGCCCTATGCGTCTGCTTAAGCAAAGTGTCATTCATTCATTCATTCATTCATTCATTCCCTCACTCATTGTTCCACTCCCCTCCCAGCAAGGATGGAGCACAGATCTCTGCCGCCAATGCCCCTTTCACCTGGGACACCTGTCTCACCTGTTGACACAGGTCTCCGGGTGTCGGCGCTAGGGGCGCTGGCCAAGGCGAGCCGCTGCAGCTGGAGGTCCAGGAGGCGGACGGCAGCCTCATCGGTTGAGCGCGGCCTCACACAGCTGCTCTCCCACGGCCCCGGCAGGTGAGAGAGGGAGCCGACACTGCAGCGGGAGCCCACGGGCCCATCGCTGTGTACCGAGGCGCAGGAATCCGACAGAGAGCCCATCTCGCTGGTCTCGTAGAAACCTGAAGCAGGGGGAGACGAGAGACGGTGAGGGGCAAGTCATCACTGAAAAGATGATTTAATGCAGAAGGCAATGAAACAAACCAGAGTGCCGTATCTTGGCTCTGTCAAAAGTTGCGGCCAAAACCCCTGACAACACAAACGCAACTGTCGTGTCAAACGGCAGGCTGTGAATATCGTACTCTTTAGGCATAACCCTGTCCTGTTATCTATCCTTCGATGTGGAATTTACATAAGAACATCAGAAGAGCCCCGCTGGATCAGGCCAAAGGCCCATCTAGTCCAGCTTCCTGTATCTCACAGCGGCCCACCAGGTGCCCCATGGAGGCATGAGACAACATGATGCTTGGATCCTGTTGCCACTCCCTTGCACCCGGTACTCCGAAGTAGTCCACCACCAATGTAAGGAGGTTGCACCACCCATCATGGCCTGTAGCCCACGATGGACTTTTCTTCCAGAAAGCTGTCCTGTCCCATCCCCTCTTAAAGGCATCCAGACCAGATGCCATCACCACCTCCTGTGGCAAAGAGTTCCACAGATTAACTACCCGCTGGGTAAAAAAGTACTTCCTTTTATCTGTTTTAACTCTCCCAACCCTCAGTTTTAGCGGATGCCCCCTGGTTCTGGTGTTTCTGAGAAAGGGAAAAGAACATCCCTTTATCGACTCTATCCCTCCCGTGCATCATTTTTTATGTCTCAAAATTTCATGCCGAATGCCGTGAGAAAATTGCATGGAGTTAGGCCAGCAAAGTTTGGCCGACACAAGGGGCACCGTCAAGAACGTTTGGACCACTTTCGGAGTCAGGGAGGCAGCTGGGGCATCCAGCGTCCACACCTGGGACAGACGTACCTGAGCTAGGCCGAGAGTCCGCCTCCAGTATCTCCTGGCTGTCGCCTCCACCTGCTTTCTTGGGGAAGCAGAGCTGCTCGCTGGCTACCTGCAACCCCAGGCAGCTCTTGTCCGGTCCATCTCCTGCCTGCACCCGGGAATCGGTCTCCACATCCTCTGATGAGCGGGACGAGATGCTTGACTTCTTGGGGGTCCCCAACAGGTCCTCCGACTTGCTCCGGTCCAGCTTGGCCGAAGGGGGCAGCTTGTTCCTGGCCAGGCTTCCTGAGTCATCCTGTGTGCGGAAGAACAGTCAGAAACGGCCACTAACTTGCCGCGGATGTGGGCAAAATGGTCCAAAAGATCAAGAGATGAGAGATCCGCAGGGATAATGAATGACTCTCTTGAAGTTGCTCAGTGCAATAAAACTCTGGGGTATAGCTGGGGGGGGTGAAGACTGCACTGGGTGATGAACGTGGAGGGTTGACACCATTACTGGCCAAAATGGTTAAAATCTTGGTATTTTTAAATAATACAATCACGTTATGTATCATTCAGAGTGCAATCCAAACCAGGAGTTAGGCCAGTGAAGTTTAGCTGGCACTAGGGCCACCTTAAAGTGTGTTTGGATCACTCTCAGTGTCAGGGAGGATGGCGCACATCTGTGTTCTGGCCTCTCTGACTACAAGAGTGGTCCAAACATGCTTTACAGTGTCCCTTGTGCTGGACTGACTGTGCCGGCCTCATTCCAGGTTAGGACTGCGCCCTCAATGTGTAGTTTACTACCAAACACAGTGAAACAAACCACGATGAAATTATCTACATCCTAGCAAAAGATCTAGCCCAATAGCCGGAAAAAGAAAACACAACGGCCTTATGTAACAAAAAGTGGATTTCCTGGACTCAAAACTGGTCAATGAGACTATTGAGAGCCAATAAGGTGTGATCAAGATACCACAGGGAACCAATAAGGTGTCAGCGTGAGTCAACTCTCATTCCCATGTATCAGAGCTCACGCTAGAACTCTGATTCAGTTGTGTGGGTGTCATCAAGTTGGCCACTGGTTTTATAGCTGACCTGTGCTGCTATATAGTAAGATAAATAAATAACATGAATGGGGGTGATCCCAACCTGAAAGCAACATCACTGCTGGGGGGCGGGGACTGAAGGAGGGACAAAACGGCACACTCTAACCCTGGGCGTTGGTGGCGGCGTGCCAATGGACGCTGGCCTGCCGACATAGCAGAACCCGCCGTGGCCTGTAGGCACAGGAAATCCACAGGGTTGCCCATCGCTTTTTTACCCAGTGGGTTGTTAATCTGTGGAACTCTTTGCCACAGGAGGTGGTAATGGCATCTGGTCTTGATCAAGGGGTGGCCATCCTTATTATCTAGATAGGGCAGCGAGTGAATCCAGTGGGCGGGGTTAGCGGTGACGTAGGATATACCCAAAACAATTCTGATTCCAAGCATTTCCAATGGGTTTTCGCATGATGTTTAGGACTTATTTGTTTACTCCAGAAGTAAAAACTTACCAAAATAACAACGTGTGATCGTGGAGAAACATCAGTGGTAACCTAATTATGAGTTAATATGCAATTCCAAGGTTTAATTCCGCGTAATTATATTACTGAACATACCGGACGAAATGCCCCTTGCTGCCTATGTAAACTCGGATTGCACTGCTTTGACAGGCTTATTTTTTGAAATCTACACAAGCAGAAATAAAGTGTGAATGGGAAGGAAAGAAAAAAAGGGGAGGGTGGGCAAAAATTAGATAAATATGTAGGAAAATTACATTAAAATCTCTCAATGTATAACACAAGTAGTTGTCAATAGGAGAGTAGTTCTTTTTCACTTCTAGGCTATTAAGTGTATTTTTTTAAACTTCTACACTCACCCCCCCCCAAAACAAACCCTATTAATGTTCGGAATTTCAAAAATATTACAGTAGAAAATGGAAGGCAGGAAAAAACGTGTAAATGGGAAGGGGGGAAAAAGGAGGGGGAATTTTTATTTATTTTTATTTTATTTCTTCATATCTACTTCAGTTTGTGAGGGCCGCATACTTTATGAGGTAATATTTTTCTGTAGCAACGAATCACAATGATTTTAAGTACCTGTGCAAAGTAATCCCATTTTTCGTACTGCGATTCGTGCACCCGTATGCAGAACACGCAGGCATGCTTAAAGAGGCTGAGATTAATTTTTACACACGGGCAGGGAGATTTTGATTCGGCAAGCCTCCTTGGCGGCAATGATCTGAGATTATACGGGAAGGGGGGAAAAGGGGCGGGGTTATACCCGGAAGCTTCAAGTATGTGACGTCATGCCCCCTCTATGTATAATAACTCTATGGTCTAGATGCCTTTAAGAGGGGATTGGACAGATTTCTGGAAGAAAAGTCCATCGTGGGCTATGGGCCATGATGGATTGTGCAACCTCCTTATATTGGTAGTAGGCTACTTCAGAGTACCGGGTGCAAGGGAGTGGCAGCAGGATGCAAGCATCTTATTGTCTCATGCCTCCCTGGGGCACCTGGTGGGGCCACTGTGAGATACAGGAAGCTGGACTACATGGGCCTTTGGCTTGATCCAGTGGAGCTCTTATGTTCCTAAGGCCCAGATTGGGTTGTTATTTACCTCAGAATTTTACCTCAGAAATTTACCTCAGAATGCCAGATACGAGGGAGTGGCCACAGGATGCAGGCATCTTGTGGTCTCCTGTGCTCCCTGAGGCTTCTGGTGGGGCCACTGTGAGATACAGGAAGATGGACTAGGTGGGCCTTTGGGCGGATCCAGCATAGGGGTCTCTTCTTATGTTCTTATCGCTTCCGTATGTGGTTGTTTGGCCACGGAGGGGCGGCCAGTTGGGAGACACCAAGCCCCTGGCTGCGGCACGCCGAGGCCCCTTTCCCCGCCACATGCGCGCAGCCCCTCCCTCCAGCGTGCACCTGGCCTCCAAGCGTGGCGCTTCCCCAATCTCTTGATCTCCGCGGGGCGCCCCGGAGACGGTGCCGCCACATGCCGACGGAGCCTCCCCTCCCCCCACCAGGCAGCTGCTTCATCCAGGCAAGGAAAGGGGGGGAAGCCCCATTTGCTGAGGCGGCAGGAGCGAAACACGAGCACCCCCCTCCTGCGGGCCTCCTCCGCTTTCTTCTTTTAAGCTGGGCAGCTGTCGCCATTGTTGTCTCCAGGCCTCCTGGTTACCCATTCAAGCATCAAGCGAAGCCCCAGAGGCGCACGTGCCATGTGGCTGATGCGCCGCCCGCGGGCGGGTGCAGGGTGCGTGTGCAGGCACGCCGGACCTCCCCCAGCCCCCGCCACCCCCCAAGCGAACGTTTCCAGGATTCCCACCCAGGAGCTGCCATTTTGTCGATCTCCTTCTGTTATGACCGGAGGCCACAGCGAGCGAGGGAAGGAAAGCCCCTCTCCCAACTACGGCGAGTCAGGCATTATTCCAGTGTTCCGGAATAAGACTGTTCGATATCGCTCGGTGTGGAATTTCAGGCAGGACGCAACGACACGAACTGGCGCGTCACTGCCAAAGTTCGATCAAGTGGTGGCCCAAACCCAGAGAAAACCAAAACGCTACTGTGACGTCACTTCCTGTTGCGACGTCACTTCCAGGGCAACATTTTGCCCTCCGCCCTGGGCTACCCTTTCATGAGCTATGCTGCCGCTACTGAACCACAAACCTAAGATTTCCCCAGTTTGGATCTTGCCTCCAACTCACTAGAAGAGCCCTTAGTCAAAGCCACACCCTTGAGGCCTCAGTTTTCCACATCTGCAATATGGAGATAATAATCCCTTAAGGTAAAGGTAAAGGTTTCCCCACGACCGGATGGTCTAGTCGTGACCGACTGTAGGGGGCGGTGCTCATCTCTGTTTCAAAGCCTGTAGAGCCGGCGTTTTGTCCGAGGACAAGCTTCCGTGGTCATGTGGCCGGCCTGACTCTACGCCGTAACACGCGGAACGCCGTTCCCTTCCCACCGAAGTGGGCCCTGTTTATCTACTTGCATTTAGGTGCTTTCGAACTGCTAGGTTGGCAGGAGCTGGGACAAGTGACAGGAGCTCACTCCGTCACGCAGTCTTGAACTCCCAACCTTCTGGTCAGAAAGCCCAGCAGCAGCGGTTTAACCCGCTGTGCCACCACTTCCCACCAATAATCCCTTACAGCAGTGGTATTCAAACTTTTTAGACCGGGACCCACTTTTTAGAGTGGCACTTGTGTTGGCACCACCAGAAGTGATGTCATTAACCTAGAAGTGATGTTGTGGCCGGAGGTGACATCGTCAAGCAGGAAGTGTTGCATTGTAACATAATGAAATGACACTCCTGGAATGCAAATTGGCATTCTCGGACTGCAGCCATTGAAAAACCGTGAAACAGCCCTGACAGAAAGGAAGATTCGGCCCAAATATGATGTAAAAGCACTGAACTAAAAACAAAATTTGAAAACCACCACCACCCTCACTTGAAAATTCAAACGGTTACCATTCACGAAAGGACTACAACAAGGGTAAGGTCTGCCGTTTCCAAGATGGCTGCTTCCAGCTTTCCGCGACCCACCAGACATCGGTTGCGACCCACCAAGTGGGTCCCGACTCACAGTTTGAATAACACTGCCTTACAGGATTGTCGTCAGGTGGAAGCAGGCAAAGGGTTTGGCCGACTGGGGAAGCCCTCGAAGAAATGTTGGGATCAAAACGGGCATCCTTTCCTGCTGCCTGGCTCGCCCCATCGCTGGGTAAATCAGAGCTGGACCGCCGCCAAGTCTGCCAGCGCCAACCCCAGCCCTGACGACTAATAGCCACCGACAGATGAATCCTTCGCTGGATTTCTCTAATCCCATTTCCAAAGCCCGCTAAGCCAGCGGCCACAGCTACCTCTGGCGGCAACGGTACCCATAAGTTAATTACATGTTGTCGGAACGCCACGCTTCCTTGCCAGCCGAGCAGAGGGTGCACCTCAACAAGCAAACCTACCCTAAGGAGGACTGTGGCCAAGAAAGGGTGGCCAAAGATACAGGTTTCTAATCCTGTGGAGCAGGATCTGCAGTTCTGGGACAGGTGTCCTGCCCGATTTGTAGACACACAGACAGTCATTCTGTAGCCACTAACTCCGGAAGACGGTCAAGCAAAGGCAGACGCCCATCCATCCAAACCAAAGTAAACAATCCCAGAATCCTCTCTGGCAGCACAACCCCAGAACTGCCTCTCGGGGGCAGTTCCTCCGCTCAGGGACCCCCTGGCTTGCTAGGTCCCCAGTTCGCCCTATTCCCCAATAGTCGGGAGGCCCCCCAGGAGCCCCCCACAACTTGAGCCGGCCCCCCAGCGCAAACGTCTCACATTTCACGGGGCCGCTGGACCGCCAGCCTGCCTGGAAGATAAAGCTATTTGCACACGATTAGGTCGGCGGGGGTGTGCCACAGCCTCTCCTCCCGGGGTGGAGCGCAGGGCTGGCTGCCATCTGCGCGTTTGTCCAGGAGTTCTTTCTCCCGCAAACACACTCTGTTGGGGAGGGTGTGGATATGTATGTTGGAGGACAGGCCTCGCCACAACTGAAAGTGCAGAGGCAGGGCTTGGCCCCCAGAAATTTATTTCCAATTCCTGTGCGACTCCTGAGCGGGGAAAAATATGGGATCGAGCTCACCTGTTGTTGCTTGTGCACCTTCTAGCTCAGAAAATCTGACACATCTATAAGTGGCAAGATTGGGAGCGCAATCCTAACATGCACTGAAACAGCAAGGCCAGAAGTCCTGCACTGTATCTAGGGCAACCTGGGAGCTCTCAGGAGCCTTCCCTATGTGCTCCTCGGATCTGCACCTGCTGTATCGGGGCCGCACAGCCTGGGGAGGGAGGCCCTAACCCCTCCCCGGGCCGGAAAGCCTCCTGAAATGCCCCCCCCCCCAGTTTTTCTCGCCCTCCCTCTGCCCAGAACCACTCTTGCCGCAGCTCAGGACGACGATTTTAGAGTCCCTTGTGCCGGCACAATTAGGCCAGCAAAGTTTGGCAGGCACACCGTAAAGTCTGTTTGGACCACTCTTGGAGGCAGGGAGGCTGGTGCACGTCTGTGTGTTGGCCTCTCTGACTCCGAGAGTGGTCCAAACAGACTTGATGGTGCGCTGGCCAAACTTTGCTGGCCTAACACCAGGTTAGGATTGTGCCCATAGAGACAAAGCATTCCGAACAGTCTCACATTCTTTTGACTTGCCCAAAAATTTACTGTGAAAACCATGACTTCACTTCCTGCAGAATGACATCACTTCTGGCCCTAGGTCTTGGGGGGGTTGGGGGGTCCTGATAGGCTGTCACGCCGAAAAAGGGCATCTCAGTGCAAAAAAGGTTGGGAACCCCCGCATTAGAGTTTCCTGTGTCGTGAACGTATGTCAGTTTCTCCAGATATGCTATTTCCCATCAGCTCAACGAACAATCCCGTGGCTATTGATGTTTGAGTTTGCAAAAGAAAAATATTTTTACAAACCAGTGGTGTTTGACTTTGCAAAAGAAAAATATTTTTCTTCATTTTGCCTGCCACAGAATTAACAACAACAACAGAGGAGGAAGAGAATAAAAACATGAACCAGACCACGGCAGGCCAATTTGTGAAGAGCTTCGTGCAAATTCATCGTCTTTTTAGGGTGGGGTGGATTTTGGAACTAGCTGGCTGAGGGCAAGTAGGAGATTCGGGGTTTGGGTTCAGCGAAACAGTTCAGTTTGGGTTGGGCTCAACACATCTGAGCCAACCGTTAGATCAGTCTTTCCCACACTGTGGGAAGGGACCCACTGGTGGGTCCCGAGCTGATTTGTGGTGGGTCACCAAAAGTTTTTTTTGTTTTCATTGCAAGTACCCTTATCCAGTTTGCAAAAGCAAATCATTAGCTGGAATGCTAATCTGGGGGACGAGGTCATCGTCATACTCCCAAATTAAAATGGAACATTTTCCCATTTTCTGCAGTAATTTGTTTTTTGGATTTCAACAGTATTGTAAATAAAAGTATTGTTTCTTTCTATATATATATTTTTTTGGGGGGGTCTGGTGGGTCACGACAGATTTAAAAAGTGGGTCCCGGTGCTAAAAGGTTTGGGGAGCACTGCTCTCGAAGGATTTCCTGCTACATGGAGGGGGTTACATAAGAACATCAGAAGAGCCCCGCTGGATCAGGCCAAAAGCCCATCTAGTCCAGCTTCCTGCATCTCACAGCGGCCCACCAGGTGCCCCAGGGAGGCACGAGACCACAAGATGCCTGCATCCTGTTGCCATTCCCTTGCACCCGGTACTCTGAAGTAGCCTACTACTAATGTAAGGAGGTTGCACAATCAATCATGGCCTGTAGCTCACGATGGACTTTTCTTCCAGAAATCCGTCCAATCCCCTCTTAAAGGCATCTAGGCCAGATGCCATCACCACCTCCTGTGGCAAAGAGTTCCACAGATTAACTACCCGCTGGGTAAAAAAATACTTCCTTTTATCTGTTTTAATTCTCCCAACCCTCAGTTTTAGCGGGTTGGACTAGATGCCCTTGGGGGTCCCTTCCAACTCTAGGATGCTGGGACGGAGAAGGATACAGGAGAAGAGCCGCGCAGGCGGGGAGTAAGCCACACTCCTTGCAACACTGTCACTTCTGCGGCTGAGCTCAGAGCACGCGGTCACAGGAATCTGGGCCGTCCTTCCCCTAAGCTTGGGCTGACGGTGGGAGCCGTGCCAAGGAGGAAGTGTTTGTCCTGGAACAGCAGGTGCTTTGTTTTGGGTCCCTGCCCTCTACCTGCCCTGCACACACACACACACACACCTCTAGGTGGGGACTGGCAATCAACACCCACCAGCGTCCTGCAGGACACAAATAAATCTGGCCTCCTCTGCAGCGATAAGGAAAGCAAAGGGTGGGAAATCAGAACCATTTGCAGGAATGCAAGCTCTCCCACCCTCTCCGGGGAGGTAGGGGCTGCAGTGGAATAGCTGAGGGGGTGCAGAGGGGGCAGCTGCACCGGGCAACAAGCTTTCGGGGGGCAACCAGCTGAGCTTGACCCTTGTGGCCAAAACCGTGAAAACCTTGGGCAGCACAAATAATGCCATCATGTTAGATATAATCGGAAAGGGAATTTAACGCAGAATGCCAGGAAACAAACCGCCTTGGGATATTTGTGTCGTATCAAACGCTGTGGCCAATTAACCAGTTTTATTTATTTTCTGACGTAAGTGATTTAAGTTTGATTTCATTGTGGAGAGGAGGGGGCAGCACGTTTTCGACCCCAAGTAGCAGGGGCCTTAGCGACAACACTGGGGGCGGGGGTTGAATTGTACACATGATTTTTAATTTTATTTCTTTGGCAGAGGTGGCTCTTAAATCCAAGCAAAGCCCAAGCCGACAAACGGTCCAGTGAACTCCTGGTATTTGGGAACAGGGGTGGGGGGAGGGAGAAAGACCACTTCCTCACAGCGCACCGAAACCCCCAACGTGCCTACAGAGTCATGCAAGAGCTCTCTGCATAAGCGCATCGGAACAGCCCTCCTGAATCACGCGCTTGCACCCCTGTTTCTCATAGACATGCGCCATCCTCCCTGACTCCAAGAGTGGTCCAAACACGCTTTACGGTGACCTGGTGCCGGTCAAACTTTGCCGGCTGAACTCCAGGTTAGGATTGCGCCCGAAAAGGTGACCCTGACTTCTCTAGCTCAATCTCTCTCTCCCTCCCTCCCTCCCGATCACAGATGAAACATGAGGACAACAATATTTGGCAGGACTGTTTTGAAAGCATGTATCTGGCATGCTTTGGACACAAAACAGGTGAGATCGATACTGTAATAGCAGCAGTTCACAGCCCGACAAACAGCCAAGTGTTAAATGAAACCCCACATATTTTGTGGGGAGGAGGGTTGGGTCTCTCTCTCTCTCTCTCTCTCTCTCTCTCTCTCTGTGTGTGTGTGTGTGTGTGTGTGTGTGTGTGTCTGTCTGTCTGTCTGTCTGAGTGAGTGAGTGAGTGAGTGAGTAAAAACCCAAATAGTGCATGAACTTTCAAGTCACCCGAAAGTCTTGGCCAGGAACTTCACCACGGCCCTTGTGCGTCTTTCCTGGCTACAGCGTCCCCAACTGCTCCTCCCCGAATCCCCCACGGCAGATTAGATGGCCTCTCTCCCCCAAGACGATTTGGTCACTGACAAATCCGGGGAGGATAAGGGGGATCCCCCCCCGCCCTCCCACGTCCAACCTTCGGCGCGCTGCTGATGGGTGGATTCCGACACACGTTTGTGCTCACTGCTGGAGAATCGTGGCGTGGGGTGGGGAATTATTATTCCAGAGACATTAAGATCGGCGCGATCTGAGATTTATGTTGGGTGGGAATATTTTGGCTCTCAGCTAGGCTGAGCACACGGAGGGGCCAATCACAACCCCCCCTCCCACGTCCAGCCACTCCCTGCTCATCACAGTGGCACAGACCCTTCCCCTGCTAACTTCCACAAGTCCTCTCCAAAGCTTCTCTCAGATGTTAATTATCCATCTGCCACGTCTGCCTTCAGCTCAGCACACCTCCCTCCTCTTCCCGGGGGGGGGGGGGGGGGGGGGGGGGGGGGGGGGGGGGG
>JAJKFI010000090.1:337707-357253 GCA_029204185.1 Lerista edwardsae
CCCCCCCCCCCGAGGCATCACCCAGGTCTCCCACAAACCCCTCTGCCCCCCTTCCGCCCAATTTGCCTGCATCTGCCTGCAGACTCACGTTGATCGTTTGTTTGCTTCTCAATTTGTTGGTTTTTCTGCGTTTGTACGCGGCGACTCTGCCCGTCCTTTCGCCCTCACACCCACCCTGCCAGGTAGGCGAGCCTGAAAGAAGGTGCCTGGCCCAAGGTCACCCAGGAACCTTCACAGCTGAGCAGGGTTTGGAACTGGGATCTTCCAGGTCTAACACCAGAGCCAGGACGCTGTCCTGGCATTGCCACGCACAGCTTTCATAAGAACATAAGAGCCCCGCTGGATCAGGCCAAAGGCCCATCCAGTCCAGCTTCCTGTATCTCAGGGTGGCCCCCCAGATGCCTCAGGGCGCACACGAGACAACAAGATGCTTGCATCCTGTTGCCACTCCCTTGCACCCGGTACTCTGAAGTAGCCCACCACCAATGTAAGGAGGTTGCACAACCCATCATTGCCTATAGCCCACAATGGACCTTTCCTCCAGAAATCTGTCCAATCCCCTCTTAAAGGCACCCAGACCAGATGCCATCACCACCTCCTGTGGCAAAGAGTTCCACAGATTAACTACCCGCTGAGTAAAAAAGTACTTCCTTTTATCTGTTTTAACTCTCCCAACCCTCAGTTTTAGCGGATGCCCCCTGGTTCTGGTGTTTTGAGAAAGGGAAAAGAACATCCCTCTATCGACTCTATCCCTTCCATGCATAATTTTGTATGTCTCAATCATGTCCCCCCTCAGGCGCCTTTTTTCTAGGCTGAAGAGCCCCAAACGCTGCAGTCTTTCTTCCTAAGGGAGGTGCCCCAGCCCCGTAATCATTTTCGTCGCTCTCTTCTGCACCTTTTCCAGCTCCACTATGTCCTTTTTGAGGTGTGGCGACCAGAACTGGACACAATATTCCAGGTGTGGCCTTACCATCGATTTGTACAATGGCATAATATTGGCTGTTTTTCTGCAGCCCACATGTGATTTCAACCCTCGCCCCCAAGCCTTGCCTCTCCTCCCAGCCCACCCCTGTGCCCCGGGGCCTTGCAGTCTCCCCTCCCGTTGCTCCAAAGTCTCCCTCTTTCACACTTTGATCCCAAGCATGCAGGATTTGTGCCTATGCCGAAACTGCAGGAAGCCAGGGCAGGGCGGACGGCCTTCATCTGGTGTGGCTGAGAGGCCGGTGTGGATCCGGGAATTCAGAGCCTCGGACCTGAATCCCCGCACAGCTGCCCAAGGACTAGCCTTGAGCCAGGCACTTTGGGGCAGACCTCGCAGGGTTGCCTAATACGGACATTGCCGCCCAACTTTGTGTGAACTGATCCTCTCACTCAAGACTTACTGGAGGGTGATCGACGTTCTCCAGCTTTCCCCGCCAACTGGGCACGCTCAAGCTTTACCCGCTAATAATGGCTTGCCCTCCCCTTCTGATGCCCACTGTGAGGTCTGTAAGCTCCTCGGGGGCAGGGACTGATCCCATGGCCTGCTCCCCGTGACAAAGCACCATGCACCACCATAATGATCCCTTGCCAACAGGCCCAGTCAGCCGAGAGGCACGGAACAATCCGGAAGGAATTAGCCAGGGCACAAGCAGAGCCTGACTTTGGGCGAGGGTCATCCAAGAAGCTTCCTGGGTGCCTTGGGGCCAGTGTCTCTCTCTCTCTCTCTCTCTCTCCCCCCCACTTCGCAGGGTTGTTGTGAGGATAAAAAGGGGGTGAGGAACCATGTAGGCCACCCCGAGCTCCTTGGAGAAAGGGTGGTATAAAAAAGTGAACCAATAAGGTCGCCTCTCCACACACAGCCAGGAAAGACCCCAGTCTGAAAAACCTGCTGGTCTATGTTGATCAGTGGTGTTCAGGCAGCAGTGTTTTGCAGGCTGCATTTGGCCCCACTGCCTGGAAATGGAGAGGGCTGGGGGGGGCAGAGGTGGGGGGGCATTTATGAGTTTGGCATGAAGTGGGGAAAGAGGGCGCACAACCTCCACCTCTGGGGTCAACGGTGGGCCTGGCAAGAGCCTTCCGTGCAAAGAGTGGGGGGAACACGTTCCCGCAGAACGTTTCGAACCTCAGGTTCCAATATTACGACTTGGGCAGAAGCAGTGGCGTCTCTACAGGGAGGGGGCAGAGCTCTAAGTTTTGCAAGGAGCCTGACCTTCCAGTGGAAATCACTCCTTTCCTGCACCGTTTTAGCCAATCCTCACAGGGAAACGCAACATCTTGGCGTTGCTTAATGGCTACAGCAGTAAGGGAGCGGAGGGATTTACCTGACAGGGTAAGGCTCCTTGCAACACGCTCTGCCCTCCCTGTAGAGACGCCACTGGGCAGAAGTCTGAAGTTCAACAGGTTGGTACGCCCTGGAGCAGATAATGTTCGACCCCGGGTCAGGCCGCTTTGAACGTTAACCCGCTGTGCTTGTCAACATAGGCGCAGCCAAGGGTGCGCGCGCATAAGCTCAGCTGGCAGTGGGCAGGCCAAGTCAAGCTCTCCCAAATATGTTCCACACCAGTGGCCACTGGCCGCATTAGGCAGGATCAGATCAGTAAGCCCCGCCGGACATTTCCTGGCCAAACTCTTGCATCTCAGCTGTGATTTTTTAGAGCAGGGTCTTCGAACTGCGGTCTGTGGGGCCAGATCTGGCCCGCCACAAAATATCTGGCCTGCAGCAATTTTTTTTTGGGGGGGGGGTCAGAATATTTGCTAATGTTTAGCAATTTTTCTCCTTATGAATACAATCCTAACCTGGCGTGAGGCCGGCACAGAGGCCAGCAAAGTTTGGCCGGCACAAGGGACACCGTCAAGTATGTTTGGACCCCTCTTGGAGTCGGCCAGCACACAGACATGTGCCATCCTCCCTGACTCCGAGAGTGGTCCAAACGCCACTCCCTTATCTGGCATTCTGAGGTAAATTTCTGAGGTAAAATTCTGAGGTAAATATGAGGCAAATAAAGCAAAGTCTGGCCGGCACAAGGGACACCGTCAAGTATGTTTGGACCCCTCTCGGAGTCGGAGAGGCCAGCACACAGACATGCGCCATCCTCCCTGACTCCGAGAGTGGTCCAAACGTGCTTGACGGTGGCCCTCGTGCCGGCCAAACCTTGCTGGCCTAACAGTGCTGGCTGAACTCTAGGTTAGGATTGCGCTCTATATATCATTTCTCCATTTAAGCACGAAATTGTTTCTCTATAAGTGCCACTTTTATCTTTTGTTCAGAAGCATATCATGCTGATTCAAAAAAAAAAATCCAAGTAAAACTTATTCAGTAATCTAAATTTCATTCATTTATTTATAAAACTGATTTTTTTTTTCAGCCAGCAGAAAGGCGTAAAATATACAACCCGGTGCTCGTACTGAATTGCTCGGAGACCCGGGTTTCAACTTGCGGGCCACAGCACTGGGGTGTGCCACAAACAGGCCACAGGTGTGCCATGGGATTTTGGGGAGGGTTCTTTATCTGTAGGTCTGGGCAGTGTGGTGTGTCTAGTCAATGGTTAAAAATCCCCCAGTGGTCTTGACAATATCTGTGCCTTGTCAATGTGCTGTGAGTTGAAAAAAGATTGAAAAATAGCTGCTTAATAAAATAAAATAAAAATAAAATCCAGGAGCCCAAATTGGGGATTATTTTTTAAAAGACCACACCAAATTATCCTGTGTTGACTCGGACATTGAGATTCAGCAAAGGCTCCGGGCTAGGAAGGCAAGGCTGCGATCCTGTGCACACTTTCCTGGGAGTAAGGCTCATTGAATTGAACCGGACTTGCTCCTGAGTTGACACTGCACTGTATAACGGGGAACCTTGAGGACTAGGGACTTGTCGTGCTAGCCAAAGCTTGTCTACTCAGAAGGCAGCTGTTTAGGGTTGGAGTCTCAGGTCCCTGGGCTCAGCAGCACAATGGCTTGGGGGGAAAGCCTAGTGGATTATGCGGGGCTGACTTTTGAGTAAACCTATTGGCTTGCTGCTTGCCAGGAGCTCAAACACTTGTCAGTTTCAATCATCTGTGGGTAATTGCCCCAAGTAATCTGCATCAAAGCCGGTCATCGAAGGGGGGGGGGAGGAAACTCGAAAGGGGGGGGCGGAATGCACAGCGCAGCCCTTTTCGATTCGCAGAGCACCGGAATTTCCAAACTCATCCATCACCTCGGATTAAAATCAGCGTGCCTCGCGGCGGCGCTCCCTGCTTTAAGGTGGGAGACACACACGACACCCCCCCTTCCCCGGGGAAGAACAGCGCCCTCCGAGGCGGGTCTACTCAGAAGTCAGGGCCACTTGGATCCGGGGAGGGACGCGCGTCGAGGATCGCAGCCCAAGCGCCCTCCGGAGCGGACATGCCAAGGGGCAGTGGCGTCCCTACAGGCGGGGGCAGAGCTCTAAGTTTTGCAAGGAGCTTTACCCTCCTGTGTAAATCGCTCCTCTCCCTTGCCGCTGTAGCCAGGAAGCAACGCCAAGACGTGGCTTTTCCCCTGTGAGGACTGGCTAAACTGGAGCAGGAACGGAGCAATTTCCACGGCAAGGGAGGGCTCCTTGCAAAACTTAGAGCTCTGCCCCCCCTGTAGGGACGCCACTGCCCAGGGGTCGTCCAAAGGGGGAGGGTGCGCAGCCTCTTCCCTCTCCAGATGTCCCCCCAAAAGCCCCTTCCTCTTCCCAAGTCCCCCCTCCCCACGATCTCTCCAGCCCCCCCCCTTACTCACCTGTTGCGGGCTTCCACCGCCCCGGCTGCGCCCCAGGGCGCGCTCCACCGAGTCCTTCTGCGTGTCGCGCAGCAGGTCTAGCTCCAAGATCCCGGCCAAGCCGGCTTGCAGGCGCTCCCCGACGCGGAGCCGCTCGTTGCCGGACCACAGCGAGGGGGGGCCGGCTCTGCGGGCCATGCCGCCCCCCCCCCAAAGGATGGGGCTCTCCAAGTCCTGCCCTAAAACGCCTTGGAGAGGGCGCGGGAGGCGAGGCGCGCGCGGCTGGGGGGGAGGCGCGCGGATCAATGGGGAGGGGGGCGCTGCTGGGGGGCGGGGGGGGCGGCCCTGCAGGATCGGGCTCCGAAGAAGCCCCCGCAGCTCGCCGCCGGTCCGAGCCGTCCACCTCGCGGCTCCTCGAAGCAAACAAGCCGAGCGCAGACAAAGGGGGAAGGCTTGGAGGGAGTCACGTGGAGACAGGTGCCCCCCCCCCCGGCCCCTCCCTCCCTCCCTCCGCCTTTCCTCCCGAGCAACTCGCCAGCATCTGATTGGCCGAGCCGGAGAGGGGGGGGAAAACACACACACACACAAACCACCTCGAGGAAGGAGGAAAAAGTTGGAAAGTTTCTTGAAAAAAGAGGAATCGCAGCGCCAGATGGCCCAAGACTGCAGAAGAGGGTGTGTGTGTCCCCCAAGTGGGAGGAGAAAAAGTTCACTGTGTACACATTACCTAAAAAGACTGATTTAGCCTCTCGTCACCCCCGCCCCCGGGTCGTCGGAGAAAATGGACGCGACCGCGCCTGTTGGGAGCGAACAATGGAGCCTCCTCGTCTAGGAAGAGTCTACCTCACATCGCAAGCCGCTGGGGAACAAACAGGGGGAAGGGGGTGGACCCAGCGGCGTCATTAGGGCTTGGGGTCACCCCCGTGGACCTCCTTCCGTTCCAGACTGTGCAGAATAAATGACAATGTCACGTGTACAACCTAAACAAACAAACTAGGGCTCATTTATTTATTTATTGGTAGCCCTTCAAATCAGTAACTGACAATAGACCAGTGGTCAGCTTGATGGCGCTCCCACCACGGAATAAGAGTTCCAATATGAGCTCTGAGACGTGGAAATGAGAGCTGACTCATGCTGACCTTATCAGTACCTTGCTGAGTCAGAAAAGCACCCCATTGGCTCAACAACAAACAATGGTCTCAGAACAATCCTTTTCATTGGCCGGTTTTGAGTTAAGGATTTGGAAATCGACTTTCTGTTACATAAGGGTTTTCTTTTTCTTGGGTTGTTTTTTTTTTTTTTTTGGGCTATAACTTTGGATAGAAGACAGATACTTCAACCAGGTTTCTTTAAATTGCATTCTGTTATAATTCTGCAAATGATATATAACAGTGGTTCTCAAACGTTTTAGCGCCTGGGCCCACTTTTTTGAATGACCATCTGTCTTTCCCCCCCCTCCCCAAGCCCTCTAAGACAATGGCCACCGCGATATCTCGTGGCCGTGAGTTCCAGCGGTTAAACACACACACACAACACACACATCCTCTTGCCAGTGGTGAACCAGCCGTCAATCAATTTCACTGAGGGCGAATCTGTTGGTGGGGCTCCCACCTTGGCTCCCACCCACCACCCACCGGAACTAGAACTGGACGATCCCAAATCTGCAAGCACTTTTTGGGCGGATAGGCGCGGCAATCCCGCGCTACTTAAGCCGTCGCAGGTACGCTCTGCGAGCATCGTAACAGTGAAGGCTGGTTATTTTGTCTGTCTCAGTGTCAGATAAGTGGGCTTCGATTTTTCCCTAGGTCCAATGGAGTCTTTTACGCCATTCAAACACAGGAAATCTTTCGGTAAGATTCTTTTGTCCTTTTTCCTCGTGTGAACACCCCCACTTCGAATTACAAGCAGATGCTGGAGCGAATTGCCCTTTTTTCCGGCCGCGGGCGCCACCTGTTGGTAAAAGTTAATAATAATCTGGCGAGGGAGCCTACCTCGTTCTTTCTGGTTTCTCTTTACCCCGAAGCAAAGGAGAATTCCCCCCCCCCCGGTTCTCACTTCGGTTCTTCCTTTTCTGTTGTAGCCTTTAGAAAAAACGAAGTAGCCGCAATCCGGATCAAGTTTCCTAGCAAGCTCCCGGTATGTAGATTAGGGGTGGGCCAGGGTGGCGGCGGCATATCTGTAGGAGATGGGGGTTGCCAACTGACCAGAATAAAAACCTAGGCTGCTCTTCTGCTCTTAACAACTTGTTAAGTAGACACTCCCACCCATTCTCTTTTTTCCCGAAAGCCAGTTCTGTGATTCTTCATGCATGTGCAGGTCATTCTGGAGCGCTACCCCAAGGAGAAAATGTTGCCAGCTTTGAACAAGGTCAAGTTTCTAGTCCCCCAGGACCTCACCATGGGCCAGTTTGTGACAATAATTCGGTGAGTCTCTGCCTTCTGTGGAGTATGCCCTTGGGGGTATGTGTGTGTAGTGGCTAGGAGCATGGGCTACCATGTATCAAATGAGAGTGTTGGAAGGAGCATAGAGATCATCTAGTCCACCCCTGTCTGTAAGCGACAGGAGGAGTTATCTAGGCTCTGCTTGAAAACCCTCCAGCAAGGGAGAACCTGATTGGTATTTCCCTGGTTCAATTCTCACCTTCCCCCCCCCCCCATGAACTCTCCTGGTAGCCTTAGAGACTACCCTCTTGGCCTCAGTGTTCCCCATCTGCAGTACGGGAGAATAAGACTGCCCCTCCAGAAGGCAGAACAAACAATCTTGTGTGCCATGACTTTTACAAAGAATCCTTTCCCTTTTGAAGAATGCCATCTTAAAAAATCTGTAGATGGCCAGCCTAGGCCTCCTTCCAGATTCAGCTTCCTCCTGAGTAGCACAGCCTGTTGTGCATGCAGCCTGCTATTGGGCCCCAAGCATTTGAGGTGGTGGTGGGGGGGGGGAGGAGGAAACTATACTTTGACCTGTGGCAAGTTAACTTGGCCTGCCTGTGCTGCTCCTTTTGGAATGCAGGGAGAGGAGAGTGGTAGCCTAGAGTGATGGTCTATCTAGCCCACTGCTCTCCTCTCTTCCAGGCTTCTGATCCAGGATGTGGGCGGGGCAAAGATTGGTGCCTTAGCAGGGAAAGGGGGAAGTACTTAGCATGTCTCCTTTGATGCCTGGGGATCTTGGCCTGGCGTGTATACACAAGGGCCTGCAAAGGGGGTTATTATTGTCTGGCCTCAGGGAAGTCTTGTTATTGTTTTCTCTATCATGTGGCCCAGCAAGCGAATGTCCATCACCTCTACCCAAGCCTTCTACTTCCTGGTTGACGGCAACCGCAGTCTGATCAACATGTCGTCCACCATGGCGGAAGTCTATGCCACATACCAAGATGAGGACGGCTTCCTCTACATGACCTACGCTTCCCAAGAGATGTTTGGCTGATGGCCTGGGGTCGCCTCGGACCTCTTTCTTTGGGGGAACTGGATCACCTGTCGGGATCTTCCCTCTCACGGTGGTCGCAAGTCAACTGGCTGGACTCCTAAGTAGCATGGTCAATTTTGTGGCCAAACCCATCCATTTTGGATGGCCTCAAATGCAATTTTTTTGGGGGGTGGTGGTGAGTGGGAGGGAATCCAAGATTTCTAGGGTGGTGATGGATGCCACAACTGGCAGGACAATCCCGGATCACCTGCCACTAGTCCAAGGAGATTTTTTTTTTTTGTAAGAAACTTGCCTCTTGCACAGGAGCACAGCAATTTGCGGGGTCCGAGCAGGATGAAAATTCTCACTTCAAAAATGCACAACCTTGGTCATGCACACAGAGGGAGGGAGAAGTGCTTCCTGGTGGGCTGAAGGTGTCTGCGGGGGAAAAAAATGTTCAAGCTAGAGTTGATTTTTAAAGGCGTGTTGAAATGGATGGTGAAAATGCAAGAGTAAAAAAGCCTACGACTCGTTATAACTCTGAAACGTGTATGTTGCTTTGTTGCTTTACATGCCCCCAGTCTGTTCTCCCAGGTGAGAGGGGTTGGAAACGGCAGCTTTTAAAACAAACCTAAAATCTCCTTCCCAGATCTTGAGACCAGAAGTCCTCAGCAGCCCCCCTAAATCAAAGTAGGGCTCGCTTCTGAGGCTTGAAAAGGAATGCAAGGATCCAGCTGCCCTAGGTTTCTTTCAAGCCGCGTCGTAGAAATTTCAAGCCCCTTTTGAAGGCTTTTTGCCTTGTTTGGGGGAAACAGGCACCAGAGTTTTAACCTGCCTCAAAGCCGGCAGGGGCTGTATGTTGTCTTCCGTGGGGCCATCTTGGCTGTCACCATCAGGGCTTTGAAAAGGAAGAGGGGAAAGATGTGGGGCGATGAGAGGGGTGGGCTAGAACATCAATAAGGCAGCCTGGAGAAGCAAGAGCGTCGGACACTCTAGCCAAATACTCTTCGTCCCTTGGCACTTCCTTTCCTACCCCTTTTCCTGTTCAAAGCCAAGGAAAAGGGGAAAGCGAGTGTGACCACAGTTAGTGGAGCGTAATTCAGTTTAAATCTGCAGCAAGAAAGGAGAAACACACACCATCCAGAAAACAGAGTCTACAAGCAGGACTGGTGCCTTTTCTGTTTTTTTTTTTTTTTTTTACTTAGACTCTTTGTCCTTGGCAGTGAGGCTGCTTACAGAATTAACAGAGGGAAACGGACATTACAGTGTTGGGGGGGGGGGGGCTCTGAAACGGCAGGCTTGAGAACGAAGTGGAAGGGGAACAGGAAGAGATTCTGGAGTTGGGGGGGGAAGGTTCAGATTCCAGCTAAGGCGGTCGTGACGGGGGGGGGCAAGCCCCTCTTTTTCTCTCTCAGCCCTTATTTCCCTATCTGTGAAACGGAACTATTGGAATACAACCAGCGCTGGAACGATCCATCCCTAACTCCTTTCAGCCTGCATCATGCCACATGGCAGGGGGGGCAGGGGGGGCGTTAAACAGGAACCCCCTACCTCCTTCTGCCCATATGGGTGTGCCCCATAGTTGAGAATGATATGGGAACGTCCTTGCACACCGCATTGCTCGGACCACACTTGTGATCCTTCACATGGGAGTCATGAGGACTAGTGTCTTGTTTTTCCTCCCCCCACGTGAGATTCTGATTGGCAGCAGGGCGCAGCGGGTTAAACTGCTGCTGCTGGGCTTTCCAACCAGAAGGTTGGGAGTTCAAGACTACGCGACGGATGAGCTCCGGTGGCTTGTCCCAGCTCCTGCCAACCTAGCAGTTCGAAAGCACCTAAATGCAAGTAGATACAGTAAATAAGGACCACTTTGGGGGGAAGGTAACGGTGTTCCGTGCACTACGGCGTATAGTCGTGCTGGCCACATGACCATGGAAGCTTGTCCTCGGACAAATGCCGGCTCTACAGGCTTAGAAACGGAGATGAGCACCGCCCCCTACTGTTGGTCGCTACTACACCATTCGGTTGTGGGGAAACCTTTACCTTTACCAAAAGGTTTTCAGACCGGCTCTGGTGGTTAACCTCAAGCCAGCCCAGGGCTCCAAACCACCGCTTCATCTCACATGACAGCCTGTACTGATATATATAAATATTTATCAATATAGAAAACCTTCTCTTCCTGGGGAATTCCTGGGGAATTAAGAATCCAAAATGTGGCTTTTTCCAGACTATGTACAGCAGGACCTGGTAGCTGGAGCGAAATATACATTGACCAAGAATTAACCTGCAATAAAGGTAAAGGTTTCCCCACAACCGAACAGTCTAGTCGTGATCGACTGTAGTGGGCGGTGCTCATCTCCGTTTCAAAGCCTATAGAGCTGGCGTTTTGTCCGAGGACAAGCTTCCGTGGTCATGTGGCCGGCATGACTCTACGCCATAGCGCACGGAACGCCGTTACCTTCCCGCCAAAGTGGTCCCTATTTATCTACTTGCATTTTTGGGTGCTTTCGAACTGCTAGGTTGGCAGGAGCTGGGACAAGCAACGGGAGCTCACTCTGTCGCGTGGTCTCAAACTCCCAACCTTCTGGTCAGAAAGCCCAGCAGCAACGGTTTAACCCGCTGCGCCCCCACATGCAATAAACTACACCAAATCCTGGGGAGGAAGATGGAGGGTCGGAGCAGAGAGAGGGCAGGGGGGCAGTTGGCTGCAGAGAAGGCAGTTGTTGGCACAGGAAGGAGAACTCTCTGCCACAGGGCTAGCTTCGGCAAAGTCTTGCACGGAAAATAAATGTCCTTTCAAGGGGGAACTGACCAGCGGATCCACCAGAAACCCCCTTGGCCGGGCCCGGAGGTGGGGGGCGGCCCCCCTAGGAGGGGTTCTCCACATCCTGTTTGCACCGCTTGGCCGCCAGGTCCTCGTTGTGGGCCTTGCGGATGTGCCGGTAGAGGTCGCCGGACTGGGTGTAGCTGCGCATGCAGTAGCGGCACTCGTAGGGGCGCTCCCGCGTGTGGACGGTGGCGTGGCGGCGCAGCGTGTAGGAGCAGGAGAAGGTCTTCCCGCAGGTCTTGCAGGTGGGCACGTCCTCCGTGAAGATGCCGAAGTTGGGGTGGGCCTCGTAGTCCTGCAGGTACAGCTGCTCGTGGAGGGGCGGGCTCACCATGCTGGGAAAGCTCTGGCCGCCCGGCACGGGGATCATATGGTAGGGGACGTGCTCCGGGGGGAGGAAGCCGCCCTCCGAGGAGACCTCTTCCAGCCCGCCAGGCTCTTCAAAACTGTCCGGGTGGCGCCCGCAGCCTCCCGCCGGCCCGGCCTCCAGGGCGGACCGCTGAAAGACGCCCTCCAGCCTCAGTCCCACGCTGTGCCCTTCCAGCTGCTCCGCCGTATCAGGCTCCTCGTCGGAGATCACGATGGCTTCCACCTTGACTTTGACACTGGGCCTGGTGAGCTCCTTCGGGCCAAAGGGGCCGAGGCCCCCCGAATGTTGTTCCCCGTACCTCTCGGGGGCCGGGTCTGCGCTGGGCGGCCGCTCGAGGGCGCCCCCAGGAGGAAAGCAGCTGTGCGAGACGGTTTCGGTGGAGCTGCTGGGGCTGGAGAGGGAGACGTCGATAACGGCGGGGAGGGGCGGCCTTGCCGGGGGCGGAGCCTGCGGAGAATCGCCCTCCATGCCCGGCTGGGTGGTGTCCGCCAGGTCCAACGTCGAGGCCGACTGCTCCTCGGTGGCGGGTTTCTCCACCTGCTTCCACTCCTCTTGGCGCGCCTTCTCTGCGTCGCGCGGGCGGGAGGAGGGTGGCGGCGCAGGCCGGGCCTCCGGAGGCTGGAGCTGGCCTTTGGAGGTGCTGGGCAGAAACTCCGAGCTGCCCGGGGCGTCCTCCTCCTTCTTGGTGCTGTCCGCCTCGGTCGGTGCCCGGGCTTGCAGCTTCTTCTTGCACACCTTGACGATGTCGTTCATGTGCAGGTAGCTGGCGGCCGCCAGGACGTCTTCCACGGGGGTGTCGTTGAAGGCCAGGCTGCCCTGGTACATGAACTCCAGCAGCAGCCCAAAGGCCGGCGCCGTGACGATCTCATTGTTGACGCACACCAAGTCCCGCTTGTCGAGCCGCTCCTTGTAGAACATGTGGAAGAAGGCGCTGCAGGAGGCGAGCACGGCCCGGTGCGCCAGGAACTGGGTGCTCCCCACCAGCACCGTGCAGTCGCACAGGAAGCCCTCGTGCCGCTGCTCCCGCAGGCTCCGCAGCACGCTCTTGCTGTGGTCCGGGAACTCCATGCCGACGGCCGGGGTCGGGAGGGGGCACGGCAGAGCCCTGCGGGGCACCCTTGGGACGGCCCCGTTGCGTGGGGAGGGAAGAGAGCACAAGGTGAATTTTTTGAGGAGGATTTTCAGGCAGTGGGACAGCCAAGCCGCCGTTCGTCCAGAATACACACCAACTTCGGCCTGGGCCCCAAATCTGGCCTGCACAAGGTTTTATCTAGCCCGCAGCAGCTTAAACTTTTTGACATTTTCCACTCATTCTACGGGCGCAATCCTAACCTGGAGTGAGGCCAGCACATAAGAAGAGCCCTGCTGGATCAGGCCAAAGGCCCATCTAGTCCAGCTTTCTGTGTCTCACAGTGGCCCACCAGAAGCCTCAGGGAGCACACGAGACCACAAGATGCTTGGATCCTGTGGCCACTCCCTCGTATCTGGCATTCTGAGGTAAATTTCTAAGGTGAAATTCTGAGGTAAATAATAACCCAGTCTGGGTCTTAGGAACATAAGAAGAGCCCCGCTGGATCAGGCCAAAGGCCCATCTAGTCCAGCTTCCTGTGTCTCACAGCGGCCCACCAGGTGCCCCAGGGAGGCACAAGACAACAAGATGCTTGCATCCTATTGCCACTCCCTTGCACCCGGTACTCTGAAGTAGCCCACCACCAATGCAAGGAGGTTGCACAATCCATCATGGCCTATAGCCCATGACGGACTTTTCATCAGTTAGGCCAGCAAAGTTTGTCTGGCACCAGGGCCACTGTAAAGCACATTTGGACCACTCTCAGAGGCAGGGAGGATGGCGCACATCTGTGTGCCGGCCTCCCTGACTCCGAGAGTGGTCCAAACATACTTTACAGTGTCCCTCGCGCCGGCCAAACTTTGCTGGCCTCACTGGGCCGGCCTAACTCCAGGTTAGGAGTGCGCTCTCTCTCATTTCTCAGCTTAAGCCCGGCATTGTTTCTTCGTCAAGAAATTGGCACATTTCCCTTTTGTTCTGAATCCCATCACGCCGATTACAAAAAAAATAAATCCAAGTGAAACATTTTCGTTCGCTGCAATTTCAAATTGGCGTTGTATTGCCAATCTGAGAACACTTTAGAAAACTGATTTTTTCTTTCCAGCCCGTGAAAATGTGCAAAATAGACTTATGGGGCTCTTGAGCTGAAATGTTTGGAGACTCCTAGTCTATATCAAGAGGCCCCTAAGGGGTGGGGGCTGGTTCTGATGCTACTATACTCTTCAAGGCGGTCACCTCCTCTTTTGGCCCTCTTGGGGGGAGGGTGGGGGAGAAGGACGGGTGTGTAGCTTTCCACCAAAGCCCCCCCTCCAATCCTTCAGCCCTTAATATCACAATTCCACTTTAACCCCCCAAAACAGATTTCCTCCCTCCCTCTTCGATTTTCCCCAACATCAAACATCCCCCATTACCACCACCACCCCATGCAAATCTGAGTCCCCCTATAGACCCCCACAGCTCTCTCAGTCCTGGAACACATAAACCACAATTACTAGCTTAATGGAACCCTCCCTGGTTGTATCTCCTGCATTTTCCTTTGACCCCCCCCCCATAAAAATTTAAGGCCCCCCAAATTTGACACCTTGATTTCCCCTCCCCCATCGTGAGCCCCCCACATAGCATGCTCCATTATGCTCACTCCCCTTCTTTGGGGAGGGGGGCTGGGGACCCCCCAATGCAAAACAATCTATGCAATGCAATGCAATGCAATGCAAAGAGCCCTTCATCCCCTCCAACAGGGGGTGCACTGGGTGCTAGAGGAGCCCCTTCTTTCCCCCCACTTACCCACCACAAAGCAGAGGCCTCCAAGGAGCCGCCCCCTCCTACCTGATTGGCTGCTCGCCCCCGCCACTCTAGCCAGAGGCGGAGCCTCGTTGCAGCCCGGCAGTCACTCTTTCCCCTCCTCTCCTCCTGAATGGCTCCTCTCGCTGCCCGCCTCCTTGCGACGCTGATTGGCCTTCTGGAGTGCCCCTTTTTGCTCTCGCCCAAGCTTGAGTCAACTGGGTTTGATTGCGCTCTCTGTGTATCATGCATGGTGACGTTCACGGCTCCTCCCATTAGTTTCAATAGGAAATTGGCATGAATTGACATTAGATTTACAGATAACGTTATCAATCAATCAATAGGTACTTATATACCGCTTTTCAACACGAAGTTCACAAAGCGGCTTACAGGCAAATAGTAATAATAATAAAGTTAAATGGCTCCCTGTCCCAAAGGGCTCACAATCTAAGAAAAAGGGCAGACCACCAGCAACAGCCACTAGAAGACTGCGCAGGGCTGAACAGGGACAAATACTCTCCCCCTGCCAAATTACTCTCCCCCTGCTACCCTAAGAGAAACACCACTTGAAAGTTATCAGATGCATTAAATGAAATAATCACCAGGTAGTAATTTACACCCACAGCTGTCAACAGATAAATCTATTTCAGGAAGAAAATAAACTAAAACATTTCTTTAGCCAGCGCATAATTAATCTGTGGAACTCCTTGCCACAGGATGTGTTGATAACGTCCCTGGTTCTTAGGGCTACCCTGCTGGTAGTGGCTGGATTGGGCCTGCAAGAGCCTCTAATCCAATCCTCCTATTGTTCCCCATCTGTCGCTGTTCCCTCAGCCACACATGCCCCAACTTTGGCGCTGCTGGCCCAAAAGGGGCAGCCCTGCCGCCTACAAGTCACAGAAGCGTCTGGTTTCCTCTCTGAGCGCTTTTGAATGCGTCCTCTCACACCTGTTCTTTCGTCCTCAACACACTGTACCAGGGTCCTTTGGCACCATGAATTTTTGGCACCCTCCCCAAGACAAAATCACGTTCAGCGATAGTCCTGATATGAAATGCATCATAATAACAGTGGCCAGAAAAGATGTGCAGAATAGTGAGCATGTTATTTTATTGAATGCTGTGTAGATGTAATAGCCACCCTAACTCTGTAGTGTGTGTGTGTGTGTGTGTGTGTGTGTGTGTGTGTAAGGGACATGGTGGCACAGCGGGTTAAACCGCTGCTGCTGGGCTTTCCGACCGGAAGATTGGGAGTTCAAGACTGCGCGATGGACTGAGCTCCCGTCGCTTGTCCCAGCTCCTGCCAACCTAGCAGTTCGAAAGCACCTAAATGCAAGTAGATAAATAGGGACCACTTCGGTGGGAAGCGAACGGCATTCCGTGCACTACGGCATTCCGTGCACTACGGCGTAGAATCACGCCGGCCACATGACCACGGAAGCTTGTCCTGGGACAAAACGCTGTCTCTACAGGCTTTGAAACGGAGATGAGCACCGCCCCCTACAGTCCATCACGACAATCACATCCCCATTCAGGCGCCTTCACATCTGAAGGCATGCTGGTTTAGGTTTTCTTTGCCAAACGTCAGAGGGTTGGAAAGTTTCCAGCCATGTTCAAAGAACTGAGTTGCTCCTCATGCTTTCCTATAGTGGCCACAAGGGGTGCTGTGGCGCACTCCAAGCCTATAAACAACCCCACAGCCAATTGCTGCCTGTCATTTCCCATCCAGAGGGTTTGAATTGTTAACGTCTCGGAGACCTCTAGCCTGAGCGAGCGCTCAGTTGCGCTTCAGGGCACCCTGTTCTGGTGTGGAGCCCGATTGGTGGGCATCTCTCCGCAGAGTGTGTTCCCACTAGCACAACATGCGGAAGAAAGACTCGGGACGAGGGGACACCCCCCTGAGAAGATCTACTCGCTTTCAGCCGGAGAAAGTCCAGGAACAGGTGAGAATCAATGGTGGAATGTCATGTGCCGCCAGGCAGTGCATTTCAGGGGCAGAGCATTACCGGGAGTTTGCAGAATTGAGCCTTGTCCATTTCTGGCTAAAGGTTCTCAGGGAACAGACCTGGGAAGGACCTTGAAGTGTGCCACACCTCGGAGAGCTGTTGGCCACAGTCCGGTGGCATACCTAACAGAGGTGCGGGGGGGTGCAACTGCACCAGGCAACAAGCTTTGGGGGGGGCAACAAGCTGAGCTTGGCACTAGTGGGCAAAACTGCAAACATCTTGGTAAGTACAAATACTACCATCATGGTGTATATATCATTGGAAAGGTAATTTCAGGCAGAATGCAGTGACACAAACCACGCTGGTATAGCTGTATTCTATCAAAAGTTTTGACCAGTCAACCAGAACGCATTTTAATTAAAACCTCGGTAAGTGTAAATAATGCCATCGTGTTATTTGGCATTGGAAAGGTAGTTGAATGCAGCATGCAAGAGGACAAACCACAGTGGAATATCTGCATTCTGTCAAAAGTGGTGGCCGTTAACCAGAACACTTTTTATTTACCTAACTAAATGTGATTTTTGTCAAGGAGGGTGGCTACAAAATCCTCTTGGGCCCCGGATGCCTTATCTATGCCACTGGCACTGTGGTCTAATGGTTACAGCTGCAGATGTCGGAGGGAGGGAGAGGGCATCCTAACCTTGGGATCTCAGATCTCTTGGCATGATCTGGGTTCAGCAGGGTTAGGTGTCTCTCTGGGTGTCAGTGCTTGGAAAGGTGTTGCCCGTCAGAGCTGGCTGGGCTGGGTCAGGTGGGGAGGCAGAAGTTTCCCATGCTAGCTTTGCGTGTGCGTGTGCGTGTGCGTGTGTGTGACAGATTTTCTCATTGGTTACAACCCATTAACAAGCATGAAATTACCAGCAGAGCATTGTTGTGCCAGGCTTGGCTATTGCTAAACCAGAAATGCAATAGTTAATTTTCTGTGTACAATGATGCAACCCCTGTCATGATGCAAGCATTTGTGTCCTTTAAGGACGGTCTCTTTACCAACTCCTTGCCACTGAAGTAACCCTTAACAAAAGGAAACAAGCGTCTATATACAGTACTACGGAAGCTTGTGTTGCAAGGGCTTCGTCAGTCAATGGGCTGCCTTCGTCCTCATTGGCCCCGAGTCCTGGAAGGCGGGAACAGCTGGGCTTGTAACTGATAATTGAGTTAAAAAAAATTGCCTGCACATTTTGCGTTGACTGTATAACTTCTGGTTCCTTCTGTTATGCCAACTGATTTGAGGCTGTTTTGGGTTGAAAAGTGCATTGTAAATATTCTAAGTAATAATACTTAAGATCTTCTAAACAATAATATGAATATTTTCATAAGCATGAGGACTAGAAACTTATCTAGTTAGATTCTTAAAAGCTGAAATTTTAGGTAAGAGCACCCACCCACTGTTCTGCTTTATAATTCTGAGCTGGATTTACTCAGAGTCGACTATCCACTATGTTAAACATATTCCGTCGTGTTTGTTGTTATTGTGTTATGGGTTGTATTCTGCGAGGTCAGGCAATAACATCTTTTAACTTCTTTAAAGCGTGGGTAGAGGTAATTAAATTTATAGAGTGGATAATAGGAAGTTTTTTTTCCTCTCACACACAAAACCAAAACCAGGGGACATCCACTAAAGCTGAGTGTCGGGAGAGTTAGAACAGACAAAAGAAAACATTTCTTGACCCGGCATGTAATTAGTCTGTGGAACTCCTTACTACAGGATGTGATGATGGCATCTGGCCTGGATGCCTTTAAAAAAGGGTATGTGCAACCTCAGGGTTTTGGAAGTGCTGTCTCTGAATGCCAGGTGCAAGGGAGTGGCAACAGGATGCAGGCATCTTGTGGTCTTGTGTGCTCCTTGAGGCACCCGGTAGGCCACTGAGAGATGCAGGAAGCTGGACTAGGTGGGCCTTTGGCCTGACCCAGTGAGGCTCTTCTAATGTTCTTAAGGCCCAGATTGGGTTGCAAGTTGTTATTTACCTCAGAATTTTACCTCAGAATGCCAGATGCAAGGGAGTGGCCACAGAATGCAGGCGTCTTGTTGTCTTGTGTGCTCCCTGAGGCATCTGGTGGGCCACTGTGAGATGCAGGAAGCTGGGCTAGATGGGCCTTTAAACTAATCCAGTGTGTTCATATGTTCCTGATGCCAACAGGCATAGACAAAAATTATGAATAAGGATTTTTTTGGCTGCACCTTCGCCTATGAATATATGCAAATATTGTGTGTGTTTATTTTAGGCCTTGTTAGAATACTACTTTTTAGTAACACTGGGAGATGAGGCCTCTCGGTGCTAGCTTAGGGGCACAGCACGGCTGAAAATCCAGCCCTCTTTGAAACGATGCTACCAGTCTGTGTTGACAGCCCAGACTCCAGGGATCAAGGGCTGGACCCAGGCTGGCAGCAGCTCCATCTGGCTTATCAGGGGTACAACAGGACTGGCCAGCTTTTTGCCTGGCAGCTTCAAACATGCTCCTTGCGAGGGCAGGAAGCAGCTACTTGGAAGGCGGGGGGGAGAGAGACCGCCTGGCAGCTGGGCTCATATCTCCTCGCTGCTGCCGAAACATCTGCGCTGTCTGTCTGCAAGAGGAAACTCCCCAGAAAGGCTGGCGAGGATCCCCTGCAGCTCCCGAGAGTCGCGTAAATGGTTGCCGAGGCCAGGCAGTCTTTGCACCGCCCTGCAGGGATGTTGTTCCACTGAGCCTCTCCAGCTCCACGTTTTGGGGATACCCATCATCTGAATTCACTGTTCTTGCTCTCCCCACTGGCTACATAGCAGAGAGCAGTCAATTTAAAAGATGCTTCTTTGCCCAGGTGGCAGGAGAGAGGCACATTCCAGAGGACAGGTCCATCTAAGGCTAGCGATCATCAGCGGCATAGCCAATGGGGTGCGCGGGGTGCAATTGCACCGGGCCACAAGCTGTAGGGGGGGCCACAAGCTGAGCTTGGCACTTAAGAACATAAGAAGAGCCCCTATGTTGGATCAGGCCACAGGCCGATCTAGTCCAGCTTCCTGCATCTCACCGCAGCCCACCAGATGCCTCAAGGATAACACGAGACAACACGAGGCCTGCATCCCATGGCCACTCCCCTGCATCTGGCATTCTGAAGTAGCCTACTACTAATGTAAGGAGGTTGCACCACCCATCATGGCCTATAGCCCATGATGGACTTTTCCTCCAGAAATCTGTCCAATCCCTTTTTTAAAGGCACCCAGGCCAGACTCCTTCGCCACCTCCTGTGGCAAGGAGTTCCACTGATGAATGACCCGCTGGCTAAAAAAAGTATTTCCTTTTATCCATTCTACCTCTCCCAACACTCAATTTTAGTAGAGATAATCCTTCTGTGCCATGCAACAAAATGAGAGAGAGAGAGAGAGAGAGAGAGAGAGAGAGAGAGAGAGAGAGAG
>JAJKFI010000090.1:361861-400520 GCA_029204185.1 Lerista edwardsae
CTGAGGCACCTGGTGGGCCACTGTGGGAAACAAGAAACGGCTAGATGGGCCTTTGGCCTGATCCAGAGAGGCTCTTCTTATGTTCTCAGGACATCAAATTCTGTTTTATTTACCTTATATTTAGCTCAGAATTTTACCTCACAAATTTACCTCAGAATGCCAGATATAAAGGAGTGGCAACAGGATACAGGCACCTTGTTGTCTCATGTGCTCCCTGAGGCCCACCATGAGAGACAGGAAGCTGGACTAGATGGGTCTTTGGCCTGATCCAGCAGGGCTCTTCTTATGTTCTTATCTCTCTGAAGCCCACATGATGTTTCTTACAACCCTGCAGGGCAAGGCAGTGTTTGAGTCTCTCCTGGGCCTGCCTTCTCGGGGGGTGAAGCTCAGCATTGCCGTAAACAGCCCCCAGATGTCCGAGAGTGACACAGAGGAGCTGGCCCGCCAAGGTAACAAGGTGTTTTTGCTTCACTGTGTGTGTTTGTATCCCATTTCTGAATCACGGTGGCTTGCTGATTTGTAGTGTGCTGGCAGAGCTCTCTTCTGCCTGTCGCAATGCAAAGACAGCGAGCTACAGGGATGGGCATTTGACTCGGGTTGACGTGACTCGAGTCACACACAAAAACCGTTTCCGATGACTCAAGGTGACTCGAGTCTTGAACTTTGACTCCCAACTCAGGGCCAGTGACTCAGAAAACAAAAATAGAAAATTGACTTGAAATGACTGAAGTCCTTGTTGCGTCTCTCTGAGCTTGGGCAAGTCACTCTCTAAGTCACTCTCAAGCTTCAGCTCCTATTGCTGGAGAAGGGCTGAAGTGCTGTGGGAGAGTCCAATGCGAGACGGGGAATAATGAACTGGCCTGCCTTTCAGGGTTGTTGTCAGCGATTACGATGCCTGTGAAATGCATCTTCCTTCACATGGATGGGTTTGCTGAATGCAGAATTCTGTTCTTCTGCCCACCACAGGCGCTGATGTCTGGAAGGTGGACATGAAGCGCTTGACTGGAGGAATCGTTCACACCAAGTTATTGGTGGTTGATGGGAAGCACCTCTATGTTGGCAGTGCCAATATGGACTGGCGTGCCCTCACTCAGGTACCTTCCAGGGGGGGAACTTGTGTGTGTTTGGGGAGGGGGAGTCATGGAGCAACCCAGGGCTTGGTGAACATACTCTGTAGTGATTATGAGCCTGCGCTGGCAGTCAGGACTTTCCTGGTTTGAATCTTGCTCTGCCATGCTCTCACCTGTTAGGCAAACCACCCCTCCTGGCCTCAGTCTTCCCCGTCTGCAAAATGGGGAGAATGATATTTAACCTTGCACCACTGTGGAGTAATTGGGCCAACATTTGGTCTGCTGTTTCGGGAGCCTGGAGGTTTTAGAATCATAGATCACAAAATCATAGAGTTCGAAGGGACTCACGAGGTCATCTAGTCCAACCGCCTGCCTGTAGCAGGAAATCCTCCCAGAGCATTCTGCAGCAGGTGCCTGTCGAGCCTCTGCTTGAAGGTCTCCAGTGAGGGAGAATCCACCACCTCCCTCCAGTGGCAATCTGTTCCACTGTCCCACCGCTCTGATGGTCAAGGATTTCTTCCTCATACCCACCTGGCCGTATTGCGATGCCCCTGGGAAAATCTGAGGTTTCCCCCCCCCCACCTAAAGAGAGGCAGTGTGGTAGAGTAGGAATAGGGCCTTCTCGGTGGTGGCACCCCAACTTTGGAATACCCTCCCCTTAGAGTTAAGAACTGCTCCCTCTTTGGCGGTATTTCGGTGGGGGCTGAAGACCTTTTTGTTTCAGCAGGCTTTTAGTTGCTGACAGGCTGGCTGGTCTTTGCATTCTTTTATATTTCTGTACTTTTATGATCCATGGAATGACTGTTATACTTTTATATTGTATTTTTATATTGTTTTTAATTATTGTTTTTAATTATGATGCATTTTATTCTGTTTTAACTTTGATTTTGTAATGCCGCCTTGAGTGCCTTCGGGCAGAAAGGCGGGGTAGAAATTTAATAAATAATAATAAATAATAATAATAATCTAGGAATGGGAAGACTTGAGTTCAAATCCCCTCTCAGCAATTAAGCTCCTCTGGCAGGTGTACCTCACAGGGTAATTGCAAGGCTCCTCTACCTTACAAGGTTGTTGTAGGGCTCAAACGGATGCTGGGAAAGACAGCGTGGGCTTCCGGGAGTTGTTGCTTGACAGACGTATGCAAGAAAAGGAGACATTGGCTGGAGTGGGGCAGACCCAGGCCTCAAGGGACTGCTGTGCTGACCCCTTTCTTTGCCTGGCAGGTGAAGGAGCTCGGGGCCGTCTTACACAACTGCAGCTGCCTAGCCAGGGATCTCCTCCGGATCTTTGCCACCTACCGCATCCTGGGCCACGAGGGGGCATCCATCCCTGCAGTGTGGCCCTCCAACTTGGCAGCCGAGTCCAGCTTGGCTCACCCACTGAAGCTGCAGCTCGATGGCACCAGCGCGGAGGTGTACATTTCGGTAAGGGTCCTCTTGCCCTGTGCTCCCTCGCCCCTGGACTCGAAACTAACCAATCAGAAAAATTGATTGTTCTGACAACCAATGAGGTGTTGTTACGACACAGCAGGAAACCAATCAGGTGTCGGCACGAGTCAGCTCTCATTCCCATGTCTCAGAGCTCATACCAGAGCCCTTCTTCAACAGTGAATGTCATCCAGTTGGCCACTGTTTTTTGGCTGGCCATTGATTGGTTGGGTGACTTGTACTGTTGTATATTAAAATAAACAAATACAGTGGACGGGAGTGACACTGACCCTAGTGGTGCCACTGCACTGAGGTTGTGCGCATGGTATTGTCATTTATCCTGTATGGTCTGGTACGGGAGGAGACCCGTTTTGGGGGCGGTGCAATGAGCTCTCGCTCGTTGAGAGCGATGCACGCCCTAGTGATGCCACTCCCCCAGCTGCGGTCCTTGGCGTCTCCTTCCAAAGCTCTCCTGCACCTCCTTCCGCTCCTGTGGAACTCCTTGCCACAGGATGCTGAGAGGCCCATCACTGATGAGGCCCAAAAACCTGCTCCTCCAACCATGCGATGGTTTTTCTGGTTGCAGAGCTCCCCGCCAGCACTGAGCACCCAGGGCCGCACTGCCGATCTCGCCGCCATCATCAGCACCATTGAGGATGCTCAGGACTTTGTCTACATTTCTGTGATGGACTATGAGCCGCGGTGCGAGTTCTGCAGTCCTAAGAGGTGATGGGAATGTGGCGCAAGGGGCGGTCATCCATCCATCCATCCATCCATCCATCCATCCATCCATCCATCCATCCATCCATTTCTAAAAGAACATTAATGGCCCAGCTAACGTGTCACTAAAATTGCGTGTTGGGAGAGTTGGAACAGATAAAAGAGTACTTTTTTTTTTAACCCAGCGGGTCATTCACCTGTGGAACTCCTTGCCACAGGAGGTGGTGATGGTGTCTGGCCAGGTCCATGCCAGGCTGGTGAGGGTGCTGGGCTGATTGGCTTTCACTAGGCTCCCACAGTGCCCCCTACAGGTTCCTGAAGAGATCAGCACTCCCTTTGCTGGGGGACTGAGGGTTGTGGGTAGGGCCCCCGCAAGATGGATGTGTGCCTCATCTGGCCAGCCACTCCTATCTCCCTTGCCAGTCCTGGGTGTCACGAGTCCTCTCCCCCGCTCCCATCATCCCCTGTCTGATCTTCTGTTGTAGCTACTGGCCAGTCATTGATGACGCTTTGAGAACTGCAGCCTGTACCGAAAAGGTGATGGTGCGGCTCCTCATCAGCTGCTGGCAGCACTCCAGTCGGGCCATGTTTGTCTTCCTGGAGTCGCTCCATACGCTCAGCCGAAGGCCCCTGTCGTGCCCCATTGAAGTGGTGAGTCCTGGAACCTGTGATGAGACAAAACGACATTCCTGCAAGTCACGTTGCAGCGGGGGTGTGCGGGATGACTCGAGGGGGTTGCTGACTCATGACTCGCGCTTCACGGCTTTGGCTCATCCCTGGTGTAGGTTCAGGAGGGCTTTGAAGGCTGAGCTGGTCTGGGGGCTTGGAGATGAGAAAGACGGAATTATTAGCGGTTGGAACGGGTGGGTTGGATTTGAACCCGGGTTTTTATTTCTTCTGATCACACAGTGCCCGATAACGAAGAGCAGCTGTGGGGTTGGTGGGTATGAGATGGGAACAGGCACCCCCTTATCCCATACAGGGCAGTTGACTGTTCTTGTTTTCCTTTGCAGAAACTCTTTGCTTTTCCTGGCAATGAAGATGTCGCTCCAATCCCTTACACTCACGTCAATCACAACAAGTACATGGTGACTGATAGGCTGGCCTACATTGGTATGTTAGCTTTCTCTGTGTGTTTTTTTAACCCCCCCCCCCCGTCCTACAAGGCCTTCTTTGCAGGGTTGGTTCCCCATGAAGTCAGAGCATTAGAGCCACAACCAATGACACTCTCCCCCGACTGGCTCTACCTTTGCTGCCGCCTCCTCCTCCTCCTGCCACATCATGGATTTAAACAGGAGAGAGAGAGGAAGCATGGAGGAGAAGAGAGCGGAAGCCTAGAGTGTTGGAGACACTCTAGCCCACAACTCTCTTCTCCTCTCCACTTCCTGAACTCTCTGGTGGTTGGATGGACGGGCTCCTTACAGGACTGGTGGAGATTTCTGGTGCCTCTTCCAATGAGCATGTGTTCATCCACACATGTAGAAGTGGGGCATGTACAGGAGAGATATCCCCGGATCCGGCCTTCCCGTATTCTTGCGGGTTCCTTCCTGTACAGCCGCCCAAAGGTTCAGGAAGTGCCTAATCCTTTCTCTCTGTGTGTGTTTTCCGCCCTCTCCCCAGGGACCTCCAACTGGTCTGAGGATTATTTCACCAGAACGGCAGGTGTAGGGTTGATTGTCAACCAGAGCGAGGCTGCGGCCGGAGACTCGGGGCCCACCCTGCGCAAGCAGCTGGAGGCCGTGTTCCACCGCGACTGGGACTCCGCCTACACCGTGCCACTCTGTGACCACTGGAAGTGCACGGGGGAGGAATGAGGCCAGCGGGCAGGGCGGTCAGTTTGCTCAGAAGGACCCATCTTCCTCCAGCTTTTTGCTTTTGGGTTGGTTTGTTTGTTGCAGGCGGGCGAGGGCAAGGGTTAATGTTGGGCCGCTGCCCCTTTAATTCTGGCTCCGCCCCTTTATTCATGCCCCGCCTCCTTCCCACTGGGCAAGCTCAGGACCTGGTTTCTCATCCCACCCTCACTTTTCGTGGGTTGGCCAACTTGCCCCATCACCAGGTTCTGCTTTGCGATGTCTCCAGGGAGAAATCCCAGGTATGGGAAGGGATGAATCTCCCCTTGGCAGCCCTACCTGTGGATGCCCCCATCTGGAGAACAGGAGTTAACCTAGGACCAGCCTCACTCCGAACCTGGAAACCTGACGTCCGTCATCCTCTTGACTGCACGCGGGCTTAACGGGGCTCATTTGATGTTCTTAAAATGCCCCAATCTGCATCTGGGCATTGGTGCTATAGACTGGGCAGGCCACAGAAGGAGCATCTCGAACCAAGCAGCTGTTTGACCACTGGATTTGGAGACCTATGGAGGGTTGAGACAAGCACAGAATTTGAACCTGGGCTCTATAGGCCCATCAATGGCTACAGGAAAGAACCAAAAAAGAACCTCCCCGTTCCAAGGCAGTCTATCTATGAAAAGTAGTTGCAGGAGAGCGCTGGCAGGAGAGGGGGGTTCCATTCACGTTCAGCATGTGAGCTTGTTGGAGGCAGTCGAGGCTACAGGGCTATATGGCACTTGAACTTGAAGAAGGATAGGGCTCTTGTTCACTTCTTAAGGACCACCTGAAAAATCCCACAATGTGGTCCTAAAAACACAACCTCGATTAGGACCAACCGAAAATTGCGGCATGCCAGAATTTTTCTTTAGGCTGGCTATTAAGGAAGTTAAAAAAAAAGGAGGCGGAGACAGGGAGGGGAAAAGATGTTCCCGAATGCACAGGATCGTAGGGACTGTGTGTCGGCCTCTTTTTAGAAGATATTTTTAGCAGTGCAGCTTTGTACAGGAATGCAGCAAGGGTTTGGGGAGGGAGTGTGTTGCTTGTTGGTGTGATATCCTCTGTGAAAGGGAATTGGATCAGGCTGGAAATCTGGGGGAAAAACGAGGAAAAAAAAAATCTTCTCAGGCAGCTTCAAAGACCAATGTAGATATCTACATATATTTTTGTACTCAGGGAATGTATTTTGAGGTGAGACTGTGTTTGCCTTAATCATGTGCTTTAAGCAGCAGGGACAAATGTTTACTCATGTTGGGTGGGTGGAGCTGAAAAGCTTGGAAAGGGAGCAAGCTTTGTTGAATTTATTTTTGATCTTGTGACTGTTTTTAATAAAGACATCTGAAATGTTGTTGGGTGTGTGTATGTGTGCTTCACTGGACCCCATCGTGGATACCTGAAACTGCAGATACTGGGAGTACCTTTTTAAAGATAAACATCAGTGTTTTTGCTGCAATAATATTTTTTTTAAAAAAGATTTGTTTAATGTCAATCAATCAACCAACCAACCAACCAACCAACAGGTACTTATATACCGCTTTTCAACACAAAGTTCACAAAGCGGTCTACAGGTAAATAGTAATAATAGTAACATTAAATGGCTCCCTGTCCCAAAGGGCTCACAATCTAAAAAAAAAAAAAGGCAGACCACCATCAACAGCCACTAGAAAAGACACTGTGCAGGGTGAAGAGGGACAATTACTCTCCCCTGCTAAATATAAGAGGAACACCACTAGAAAAAGTGCCTCTTGCCCAGTTAGCAGGGGTGTTCCCCTATCTTTTTAATAGGCATCCCAGTATCCACTGATACCGAATCAGTGGATATGGGGGCACGCCTGTATTAAATGCAGGATTAAAAAAGTACAGTAAATGGGGGTATATACTGGGTATTCTTGCAAAGTTTCAAAGCATTCCAAGAGCTTATTAAAACATTAAGGAACAGGCTTGTGTTACATTGAGGTCACGAATCCCAGCTGTGTCCAGCACGTCTTAACGAATTGGCTATACAGGAGATGATTCCTTATCTGGGTGTCCGAAATCCAGACATCTTTGTCCAAGAAAAACTTTCTGTAGAAAGAAAGCCTTGTGCTCATTCCCACGTACAGGCTGTCAGTTCTATTCTCTGCCCCTTGGCGTGTGTCATTATTGACAAATGGGTCACAGCAAAAAGGGCAAGAGGAAGCACTTCTCACCATATCGATGCAATTATTCTGAAATCCAGACAAATCCGAAATCCAGGCACCTTCCTGTCCGAAGCAGTCCGGATAAGGGATACTCAGCCTGTGTATTTATTTCTTTGCTTGTTGACTGCCATAAAACTCATTGCGAAGTTTGCAAAGAGTCTGGGCACATCCCGTTCACCATAGAAAGAAAGGCGGGTTCAGAATATTTTAAAGAAAGAAGATCAAAGACATAAAAGATAGTTTTGAGACTGCCAGGTGCAAGGGAGTGGCAACAGGATGCAAGCATCTTGTTGTCTACTGAACTCCCTTAGGCACTTGGTGGGTGGCTGCGAGATGCAGGAAGCTGGACTAGATGGGCCTTTGGCCTGATCCAGCGGGGCTCTTCTTATGTTCTTAAGTTTCTCTTGGCCTAATTTAGAGGAAGATTCGCTACTATCTAGATCAGTGATGGCAAACCTTTGACATGCGTGTCAAAGCTGACACACTACAACGTTTGGGGTGACACCCAGCATTCAGCAATATGTGACAAAAACGGGGTTTGTTTTACCGATTCTTCATTTTTGTAATTTTTTTAAATGTTTCTTTATTGTAATACACAGCACCACACAGGATTGGACTGTGTTTTTTGTTTAAATAAATGAATATAAAGAATTGTTTCTCTTTTGTTTGGGAGGAGATTGACATGCCAGCAGAGCCAAGTTAAGCATTTTCCTGAGTTTTGACACACTGAGCCCAAAAGGTTCGCCATCGCTGATCTAGATGGTTGGAAAAAGGAAAACTCCACCCTCCCTACCGGCAAATCTACCTGTCTACAAAGGAGCCCGCAAGTCAAAACGCTTGCGTGAGTCTATGCTGTTTAGCGTCTATGGAATCTTCGGCGGCAGCCAATCAGGAAGAGGTAAGGCCCTTTTGCAACATTTGGAACGCCGAGTGTCTCGGCATTCCTTCCGGTCCCCGCATCCCAAGGGGAGACCGCGCGGACTCGGAGGATGTTTTACCATGTAAGTGATGTTCGGGATCGGGGGGGGGGGGTACAATTTGCTACTTGGCCCCCCTCCCGTCGTAAATTCTTCTCTGCCTCTCAAACTGGGGACGTGAAAGGAAGCGATCAAACGGCCAAGGGCATGTGGGATGGATTTATTTATTATCGTACATAGTGGGAGAGGGTCGTTCTTTCTCCCCTCCTCTCCCCCTCATGACAATTGGGTGTCACGCAGGGGTGTGGGAAGTCACATAGCGTCACGCCCACGCAAAGGACCAGTACCGTGCGCCGGCTGGCGCAAATAACAAACCCTTCTGTGAAGTTTGAACCGATGGCTTGCCTGTGGAACTCTCGGCTACTAGATGCGGCGATGGCCGTTACCTGAGAGGGTTGTTCTTATAAGAGAACGAGATATTTCCAGAGGAGGAGGAGAGGAGGTCAGCCTGGAGAGAGAAAGTCGAGCCTCTTAGCTTGACCGTGCTGAGGGCTGTTTATCTTCATGTCTTCTTGGGTCAATTTGTTTGGCTAGAGTGGGGAAATGGGCTATACGGCCTGATCTAGCAGCACTTAGGTGACCAGTTTGCTTGGTGTTCTAGAGCAGTGAGTCTCAAACACTTAAGCACTGGGGCCCACTTTTCAGAATGACAGTCTTTCTGGGACCCACCGGACTTGATGTCATGGCCAGACAGTGGCGTTTCTACAGGGATGGCAAAGCTCTAAGTTTTGCAAGAAGCCTTACCTTGCAGTGGAAATCACTCCTCTCCTGCACCGTTTTAGCCAATCTTGGCGTTGCTTACTGGCTACAGCAGCAAGGGAGAGGAGGGATTTACACGACAGGGTAAGGCTTCTTGCAAAACCTAGAGCTTTGCCATCCCTGTAGAAACGCCTCTGTGGCCAGAAGTGCTGTCGTTGTGACTCCAGAGCCTGCTCCTTTCCTGGGAACGCAGTGATAAGTTGGGGTAACCCCCAGAACCACAATACCAGCCTGGCTTGACATTTCTGATGTGCTTTCATGCTAATATTTCCTCCCACCCTGTTTTGCCTCCAGATCTCCTTAGAACACGAAATTCTCCTGCATCCGCGCTACTTCGGGCCCAACCTTCTCAATACAGTGAAGCAAAAACTGTTCACTGAGGTGGAAGGAACCTGCACGGGAAAGTGAGTAAATCAATCAATCAATCAATCAACAGGTACTTATATACCGCTTTTCAACACGAAGTTCACAAAGCGGTTTACAGGCAAATAGTAATAATAAAGTTAAATGGCTCTTTATTAAATAAATTAAATTTATTTATTAAATAAATAAAGTAAAAGCCCTCTGACTCCGATAGTGGTCCAAACACACTTTATGGTGTCCCTTGTGCCGGCCAAACTTTGCTGGCTTAGCTTACGCCGGCCTAACTCAGTTTAGGATTGCACCCTGAGTTAGAATAGTGCTTGTTGCACCTTTTTTTTCTTTGAGACTTGGGGAGATACAGGTGGCTGGGTTGATCGTTCTGGAGAAAACAGAAGGGGGCTGTATCTGTTGCTGGATTCAGCCCCAGTAGCATCTTCCAAGTAGGTCTGGCAAAAAATCCTTGTTTGAAATATTTTTAGAGCTGCTGTCGGTCAGTGCCTGACAATTCTGGGAGAGGTAAGCCAAGGTCTGACTCGGCATGGAGCAGCTCCATCATTCTCTCTCTCTCTCTCTCTCTGCTCCAGGTATGGCTTTGTCATTGCCGTCACCACCATCGACAACATTGGCGCAGGTGTGATCCAGCCTGGGAGGGGGTTTGTCCTTTACCCAGTCAAGTACAAGGCCATTGTCTTCCGGCCGTTCAAGGGAGAGGTGGTGGATGCTGTCGTCACCCAGGTGAACAAGGTAAGGCGGAGATTAAAAAAGGGGGGATTTGGGAAAAGAAGGGTCTTGTTTTTTCTTCTTCTGATTTTCCCTGTTGGAAGGAACCCGTGTGTTTCAGGTCAGTATCGGAGGCCGCAATCTTGCCTCTGGGAACCCAGCACAGCTTACTTCTGAGTAGACCTGCAATGGTTTGTGCCACGTTTTCTACCAGTGATGCGCTGGAGAGCGCATCTCTACCAATGTAGCTCTGATGCATCATTGGTAGAAAATGGTTGCAGTCTTCGTATTTCCAGGATTTGGTTGGGTTGGAGTAAAATAAATGTATTTTTATTTATTTATTTATTTATTTATTTATTTATTTATTTATTTATTTAAGGAATGTGTGTCCTTCCTTTCGACCCCATATTGGGGCACCCAAGGAGGCTCGCAGCACTAAAAGATACAAGCAATACAAATAAAAGATAATACAAGCTAAAAAGATGAAAATATTGGCATAAAGCGATTAAAAACAAGCAGACCTCTGTGGATCTGAGTAAAAGTATAACAGCATAAATTCATTTATTTAGAAGGTTTCTATCCCGCCTTTCCGGTGGCAGAGCAAATGCCCAAGGTGGCTTACAATTTAAACCTTTGTCATCATCGGACTGTTACATGACACCTCATTAAAGACAGACACAGGATGACCGGAGGAAGGTTTTTATCGTTATTTAATCTTCTGCACAGAGGCTGCCTCAGAGACAAACTTCAAAACTTCCTGAGGAGCAGCCTCGAACAATAGCTCGCATAAGTTTATATATGCAAAATTGCGTAAGTAGCATCATTAAGCATACAGAACACGCATAGGTTAATTAGAAATGCATAGGCGTTACTTATTCAATGTTATCAGGAAAGGTTTTCAGTTACAATTTTCAGCTTCTCAGGAATAGTTCAGCTTTGGTGTCAACTTGACCCCTAGCTTCTTCTTGGTGTTGGGCATTCCTCCCTTATCTTAACTTAAACAATTTCTCAATTGCAACTGAACCTTCCCAGCAAAACAGGCATCTGTGTAACCTTGGTAGATGCAGAGAAAAGTACAAGAGAAAAGTACAAGAAAAACATATTTTCTCTAAGCTATGCAACGCGTGGAACTGATCCAACAGAACTGTGCATTAAAGCAAGCATTATAAATCATATACCTCAGTTTACACATAACAGGACATTAACATATCTTGTGGTGGGGAGTAACTTAGGCACTCTGTGGGAGGAAAAAATCCTTTCTTTTGTCTAGGCAGTCTTAATTCCACCCCTCTCTACGCACACAGAAGCACCGGCAACTCACCGGCTCTGTTTTCCTCTGTGAAAGTCAGCATTTTGAAGTGTGTACGGAGATTTTTCTTCTTTAGGAAAGCAGTCCTTCTAGTGATACTCTTCTTTTTCTCCTCCCAGGTCGGACTCTTCACTGAAATTGGACCCATGTCCTGCTTCATTTCACGGCATGTAAGTGCTGACAGGAGCCCCTGCGCATCAGCCACTCGGGATGGGGTGGGGGGCCGTTGGCGGCAGTTTCAAAGGTGTTGTGCAGCCCGGATGGTGATAAAGCAAAAATGTTGCCGTGTGTCTCTTCGAGCCTTGGAGCTGTGCACCACTGCAGTTGAACCACTACAAAAACCGCGGCCTTGGTCGGACCCTTGGTCTCTCTAGCTCAGCATTGTCGAGCACTGGCTGGCAGCATCTAAGTCAGCATTGTTGAGCACTGGCTGGCAGCATCTAAGTCAGCATTGTCGAGCACTGGCTGGCAGCATCTAAGTCAGCATTGTCGAGCACTGGTTGGCAGCAGCTCTCCAGGGTTTCAACCAGGTCTTTTTCAAGCCTTCTAGCCCTTGGAGAGGCTGCCAAAGATTATTCCTGGAACCTTCTGCCTGCAAAACAGGGGCTCTGTTCCTGATCTTTGCCCCACTTCTTTCTTGCTAATGCTGTCTTCCCTTTCTCGTTGCAGTCCATTCCCTCGGAAATGGAGTTCGACCCCAACTCGAACCCACCCTGCTACAAGACTGTTGATGAGGTGAGTCCAGTGTGGGGCCAGACAGGAAAGAACAAAATCCCAAGCTGACTTTGTGTGTACGGTTCGGGATACGGTTCGGGGTACGGTGATGTCATTAACCTGGGAGTGATGTCATAGCTGGAAGTGACATCATCAAGCAGGAAGTCTGCTTGCGGCCTCAGCCATTTCCACCAGACAGATCTGTCTTGTACGGATTCGTGTTTAATCACACCACGGCCACTTCCCAGTGATTGAGCCTAGTTTAAAATGTGCATCCTGGAACCGCCCGGCGCTTATGTGGCTCTCTTTCTTTTCCAGGATATTGTCATCCAGCAAGATGACGAGATCCGGCTGAAGATCGTGGGCACCAGAGTGGACAAGAACGATATTGTGAGTGGGCAGGGCCTTGGCAGGCAGAGGCGGTCTTCTGTCTGCCCTCCGTGTGCAGGGGTACCCCCCGGCCAGCAAATAGACATTGGATGTTGCACTTCCTGGATTTGGACAGGAAAAGGAAGTGTGGCTGATCAGAGAGTCGCTCACTCTGATGGGCAGCAGCTCTCCACGGTTTCAGAGGAGGTGGCCTTTCCTGAAGCTCTTGCAGGGACTGGACCTGCCTGGAAAGCAGGGTCTCTGCCACTGAGCTGAGGATAAGCCTAGCCGTTGAGCCACCCAGCTCAGTGTTGGCAGCACTGACTGGCAGCCGCTGTCCAGGATTTCAGACCAGAGGGGAGGGGGACTTCCCCAGCCAGACCTGGAGATGGAACTGGCAACTTTCTCTGTGCAAAACAGCCCTGGTTTGCCGAGCTGCGGCCACGTGCAGGGACGAGATTGCTGCTTATGAAACGGGAGGGGAGGAGAGGCTTAAGCCCTCCCTAAATTCTGGATATGCAGAGCTGCAAAATAGATAAGGGGAAAGATCCAAACGGCTTGACACCCCTCTTTCTCTCTCTCTTCCCAGTTTGCAATTGGCTCGCTCATGGATGACTATCTTGGTAAGGTTGTCTTTTCCTTCCTAGCATCCTAGCAGGCTGGTTTGTTATCTATATTAAAAACCAACAGGCGGCGCAAATCCAGACCATCTGTGGTGCCTCCTGTGTGTCCCAAACGTCCCTTAAGGCATGTTTGCTGTGCCGACTCGAGAGTCGGGTAGAGAGGCTGGCGCAAAAGCCCACGCCTGCTCCCGGAGGCCGGATCCAGCCCTGGACTGAGTGAATTTGCTCCAGTCAAGGCAGGCTAAGACAGAGGGTGGGAGAGAGTGGTGGGAAGGAATTTGTGGGGTGGGGAGGGAGGTTTGGGGGGCAGAGAGCGGGAAGGAGGTGGGATCAGCTATGGCGGCACAGGCCCCATCCTACCCGCCCCATCCCTGGCCCGAGCAGCCTTACATGGGCTGCTCAGATTTGCCCCACAGGGTTGTGCCTGGGGCTTGGCAAGGGGCACAGAACAATATCTCCCCTACAACGAGCTCCTAACCTGCCCTGAATACAGTGCATGCTACTGTGGCCTTCCTGTCCCAGCACGGGTTAGGATTGCGCCTAAGCTGCTTTGTCTGTCCTCACAACACCCCTGCGAGGTTGGCCCAAGGTCACCCAGGGAGCTTTTGTGGCTGAGCTGGGGTTTGAACCTGGGTCTTCCAGGTCTCAGTCTCAACTCCTAAACTGCTACACCATCCTGGCTCTCAGTTTGCTAGATGGAAGGCTAGGTAAAAGGTAAAGGTTTCCCCACAACCGAATGGTCTAGTCGTGACCGACTGTAGGGGGCGGTGCTCATCTCTGTTTCAAAAGCCTGTAGAGCCGGCGTTTGTCCGAGGACAAGCTTCCGTGGTCGTGTGGCCGGCATGACTCTAGGAACGCCGTCACCTTCCCACCGAAGTGGTCCCTATTTATCTATTTGCATTTAGGTGCTTTTGAACTGCTAGGTTGGCAGGAGCTGGGATAAGCCAACAGGAGCTCACTCCATCATGCAGTCTTGAACTCCCAACCTTGCAGTCGGAAAGCCCAGCAGCAGCGGTTTAACCCACTGCGCCACCACGTCCCTCGTGGAAGAATAGGGCTGCCCTGCAATTGGGGCTTTGGGCCATGGGCTTAGGGCTTCTTCACTTTCTGCTTTTTTTTTTGGTCTTCCAGGTCTTGTCAGCTGAAGTGGCCGTCCTTTGCCACCCCTTCGCTCATCCACAGTGGCCCGTCCTTCCCCTGCTTCCAAACAGAAGAGACTGCCGTCTGGCTTCTTTCATAGTTGTGATTTTTTTTTTTTAACAGCACAGTAGTAACATGTGATTATTCTTTCCTGGCCTGCAGCGAGAGACAACTGTGTATAACTTTTATTTTCTTAATAAAGTGTTTCCGGTTTTGTGTTAAATCAAGCTGTGCCTCGTCTTTTCTCCCACTTGTTCACATTAACCCTCCTCCTTTCTTACCTGTTGCTTCTTCCACGTCATGGCTTTTTTTTAATCTTTGTTTTTAATTTTATTTTTATTAGAGCAACAGGAACAAACACAAAACAGGAACAGGAACAACAGGAACAAACTCACAACCACAAAACAAAAACTAAACAGCTGTGATCATGCCGCTGTACAAATAGATGCTAAGGCCACAACTGGAGTATTGCCAACAGTCCTGGTGGCCACGTCTCTAAAAATGACATAGTGGAACTGGAAAAGGTGCGGAAGAGAGCGGCCAGAATGATTACTGGGCTGGGGCACCTCCCTCATGAAGAAAGACTGCAGCATTTGGGGCTCTTCAGTCTAGGGAAAAAAGGTGTGTGTGGGGGGGGGAATGACTGAGATACAAAACTATGCATGGGGTGGATAGAGGGATGTTCTTATCCTTCTCACAACAGCAGAACCAGGAGACAGCCAATCAAATTGAGTGTTGGCAGAGTTAGAACGGACCAAGGAAAATATTTCTTGACCCAGTGTGTAACGTGGAACTCCTTGCCACAGGAGGCAGTGACAGCGTCTGGCCTGGCAGCCTCTAAAAAGGGGATTGGACGGATTTCTGGAGGAAAAAATCCATAACAGGTTACAAGCTATGATGGGTATGTGCGGCCTCCTGGTTCTAGAAGTCGGCTGCCAGGGGCAAGGGAGTGGCCACAGGTTGCAGGCATCTTGTGGTCTTGTGTGCTCCCTGAGGCTTCTGGTGAGCCACTGTGACACGCAGGAAGCAGGACTAGGTGAGCCTTTGGCTTGATCAAGCAGGGCTATTCTTATGTCTGCAGCGGTAGGGGATCCAGAATCCTACAGCCAGCTTTCCATCACTTATACCCACACCCACCAGTGCCCCATTGCCAGCTTTGATAGCCATTTGAGGACTGTCTCTTTAAATGGGAGGAACAAGGCCGTCACTTCCCCCCAACGCGCATGCCCCACTGCGGGCGACTCTCTTCTCCCCCCTCTTCTTACGTTCTTCGACGTTGCGCCGACGTTGACGCATTACAAGGGAGGGGCGCGGCGTGTCGCGCTGGGCGGCTCCGTCGCGCTCTTAGCTGCTTGCTTTACGGCCGTCTCGCGCGACGCTCCTCCTTTTCCTCTCCGTGCTAAGATGGCGGCGGCCGGGGTGAGCTTGCGTTTCCAAGCGAGGCCGAGCGACAATCCGCTTGCATCCGGCCGTTGGGGGGGTTAATTGGGCTCTGGACGCGGGGGGCTCGGAAGAGAGGGCCTTAGCCGACCGTTCAGGGGGGAAATTAGCCGGGAGAGGCGCCTGGCCTGCGGTGCTCAGGGCGGAAGAGGGGAGGTGGGTCGGGTCGGGGTGGGAGTGTCGCGTTCCTTTCCCCCTTCCTGCCCTCTGGCTGCGGTGGCATCGGTGGGGGAGCGCGCCTGGTGGCTCAGCGAGGCAGCATATGGGGTTTGGGGGAGAAACGTATGTTCTGGGGTGCCCATAGCAAGTCACAGCTTGGGGGGGCTTTTATGCTGCCTTTTAACAGTGTGGCAAGGCTGGGTTCCATCTGCTGCCCCTAAATGGGGCCTTTCTGCTATGGCTGTCCTAGGGAGGGCCCTTCTAGATTGTTCTTCGCCTAGTAGAACCTCCCAGTGCAGAGGCAGTCTACCCCTGTGCGCCAGACTCTGCGAATGAGCAGGGCTGCTCCTTGCTTGTGACCAGAGGCCCACTAGAAAGAGGATTAGCGGGAGCTGGGGGTTAAGTGGTTGGTTTATTAGTGCTTATTGGCCCATGGGGGTAAAATATTGGTATTACTATTTATGGAGCCTCCATGCCTGGGAGTAGTCTATCTTGACACATTGAGGTTGAGCAGGGGAGATGCTTCCCCCCCCCCCCAATGCCCTACTTTTCGGCAAGGGTCTGCCTTTAGGATTGAATGGATTTCCAACTGTTCTTGCAGGGAAGTGCCTGAATGGGTGTATTTTTGGGTGTGTGTGCATGTGCGTGCATTCCTTGGGGGGGTGGAGGAGGAGAAGGACTGGGGAGGGGGGCTTTGAGATTGGAGGGCAATCTTGTGGCAAGGGGGAATGGTTTGACGGGTGCTGGCCGTGGAGATATAGGGGGTGGCTGTGGGGCAGACCTGCCTGGTAAGTGTAAAGGAAGCTGCAATGCAACATAAGGGACTGGATACTGGGTGTGGCCTTGCCGAAGACGGGGCGCCCTGCAGTCTAAGCAATTGATTTTATCCGCCTGGCGATCGACTTATAAAATAATAAGGCACGTTGGTGCGCTTTAAAAAGGGCAAGCTCTGAATAGAAACCGCCGGCAGTCGGCTGAGAGAGTAAAGGGACTTGGGGCACAATCCTAGCTGTGCCAGTGGGGCACGTGCTGCATCCTGCAGTTGGGGGGCGGGGCAGTCGCAGGGGCCCCCCTCGAGGTAAGGGAATATTTGCTCCCTGGTCTCAGAGCCTCATTGTCCTTATCCCAGTGTTGGAAAGTTGGTTAGGATTCCGCCCTAAGTGAGACACTCTGTATATGCCAGTGAAGGGTTTATTTGGGGTGGGTGTTATTCGGTTGGGGGGGGCTGATGGGGCATTATGGGGGGGACAGCTCTGGAGTGACCCTGTGTTGGAGGGGAGGGTGGGGAGCCTGGTGGGGGTGCCCCATTTTTAACCCAGTGCCTCTGGCTGGACTTGTTTCCTAGTCTTCCTAGCCTTGGTCTCTTTCAAAATAAGTGGCGGCTTCCCCTCTACGGAGGGTAGGTTGGCGTTGGAACATGGCTGCTGCCCCTGCTTGGCTCTGACATCCTGTGACGCTTGTTTCTGCCCCCCCTTGCAGACTCTCTACACCTACCCCGAGAACTGGCGGGCATTCAAAGCCCTCATCGCCGCGCAGTACAGCGGTGCCAAGATCAAGGTCCTCTCCACCCCGCCTCAGTTTCACTTTGGGCAGACCAACAAGACTCCCGGGTTCCTGAAGAAGTTTCCGGCTGGGAAGGTGAGTTTCCGTGGCGACTGGGGGGGGGGTAGGGGAAGCAATGCCCCGGTTATGGTCCTGGCTGGCAGCCGCTATCCTGGGGTTCAGCCAGGGATCTTTCCCCAGCCCAGCTTGGAGAGAGTGCTAAGGGCGGACGTGGGCCCTACCCCTGAGGGGAGATGTTCGTTCTGGTCTCTGGCAGTGGGTGAGGCAGCCCAGGTGGTGCTGGTACCTGAGACCAGAGCCCGGCCTGGGGCATGTAGTTGGCACATGGGGGGTGGGTGGGATTTGAACCCAAGAGGTTCCCAGCTCGACCTCTTGGCCTCTGTGTTAATTGTAGCCTCCTCCCTGCAGGGCTGGTGTATTTTAAGTAAAACAGGTTTTGGCTCTGAGCACATCTTCAAATCAGTGGCACGCGTGTACTAGGTGTATAATTTGCCCTGTGTCGGCCTGGGTGGGACTCCTCTCCTGTCATGCGCACGCTGTGGCCTCGAGCTGGCCCTTGACCGCCTTCCAAAGCTCCTGGGCTGGTGGCTGGGTTGCCGGTTCAGATAATCTGTGGATGCTCGTGAGAAACACGGTTGGCGCCACTGCACGCCACAGTCCTGGGTATCTTTAGGGAGAAAGGGAGACCGGGAATCAGACTAGGCTGGACAAGTTGGTTTTCGTGTGTCGGGAGGAGGGGGCGCACTGTTCAGCCTTGCGCCGGCAGAAAAACGGGCACCGCTTGATCTTGCCAGAGGCGCTCCAGCTAGAGTGTCGCGTAGTCTCCAGAGCATTGTTTCTGCGGACGATGGTGGTAGGGAATTGTCTCTGGGAATTGTGGCCATTCCCAGGTTCATGCTGTGGTAGGAGGTGGGATAGTGGAAAGTTGATGCTGGGGAGATCCGAAAGGCCCTCCCTATGGATGCCCACAACTCTGAGCACTGTGGCCCAAGGTGGCGATGCTCCTCCGTCTTTTTCCCAGGCATCCCTGAGTGGGGTGGGTTCTGTTGACCAGGAAGCCGGGGTTGCCCAGCGGGTGCTGTGAACGGAACCCTGCCTTCTTGCCGCCGGGGGCCTGAGACGGCTTGTTGCCTTTCTAGGTTCCCGCCTTCGAAGGAGATGGCGGATTCTGCGTGTTTGAGAGCAACGCCATCGCACACTACGGTAAGGCCAGCCGCCTCCCATCTTGGAACGGGTCGGAATGTGGGGGGCTTGGGGGTTGCTGAGCACGAGAACGTAGGTTTGGGTGCCTCGATAGGGCACAGCCAGTTGTGGGTCGGGTCGCGAAAAGATCTTGGAGCCAGGGCCTCCCCCTTTCCACCACCTCTGTCTAAGCTTGCATTAAAACGAGGGTCTTTTGGGGTGGTGGTGTCAGGTCCCCTCTAGTGCCAGAATTTGTTCTTGCTTGACTCGTTGGTGAGCTGCTTTGGTGCTCCTAGTGCTCCGACACTGAAGAGCAGTGGCAGTTTTTATTTAATTTGAACACACTCCCTTGTGAAGAAACCTTTTTGCTGCCATGCTTCCAGAAGGTTCTCTCTTGGGCCTTTAGCAGCTGAGTTCTTGGGGTTTGTGTCTGTCATTCTTTTTGATTGGCTCTTACGGGGCTGGGGGCCGGGGATTGGGAACGGCCCCAGGGTCTCTTCCCCATCAAAAAACCCCCAACGTGCACCCTTCGCGCTGACTACCTTGTGATGGGATTTGGAGATTTGGGGGGGTTGCGTTAAGCATGGAGCTGCTTTGACTAACTGGCAACTGACAGGATAGCTGCGGCTGTGGGAGGGCCTAGTGTGGCTCTGAGCCGGCTGTCAGGACCACGGACTCGCTTCTCCCTTCCAGTGAGCAATGCTGAGCTGCGAGGAGCCACCCAGGAGGCCGCCGCCCAGATCATCCAGTGGGTGAGCTTCGCGGACAGCGACATCGTCCCTCCAGCCAGCACCTGGGTCTTCCCCACTCTGGGCATCATGCAATACAACAAGCAGGTGAGGGGCGGGATGCGCGCGGGGCCGCCTCAGTCAGCGCCAGGTGAGATGTGTCAGGAACCTGGTTGTCTGGCCCTTGAGCAGAGGCCCCTCCCGGCCGTGAGAGTCGGGTTGGGTCGTGTTTGTGGTTTCTTGCATGGGGCTCTGATATACGTTGAATACCCTGAGATGTTCTTTCTGAAGTGGCGTCCTGCCGTAACATCCAGGAGCCATTGTTTGGTCTTGCAGCCTTACAGAAGTCCTGCAGGACGTTTTTCCCCGGCGCATAGTGACATCCGGTGGTGAAATTCAGCCAGTCCTCACCAGTTCTGCAGAACCGGTTGTTAATTTTAGGTTGTATTGGGAGAGGGAAGAAAGGCAGCGGCCGCCCTGAAGGACATAGAAACCGGTTGTCAATTTATTTGCATCCCACCACTGGTGACGTCCCTGCAAAGCGTACATGTGTTATTGTTGCAAGCGACTACCATGGCAGCTGTCCTAGAATCCCGTTAGCCTCTCTCCTCCTCCTCTCCCCCCCCCCCCGCTAAATCTGTGTTTCTCTCCAGGCAACAGAGTACGCCAAGGAGGAAGTCAAGCGGATCCTGAGCATCCTCGACTCCCACCTGAAGACCAGGACGTTCCTGGTCGGGGAGCGGGTCTCGCTGGCCGACATCACAGTGGTCTGCACTCTCCTGTGGCTGTACAAGCAGGTGATTCCCGCTCGCTGGCTGCAGGCAGCGTGGCAGAGTTGACGCGATCGGCAGGCGGTGCTTTAAGAGGCTCTGGGGTGAGGGAAGGAAGGGAGATAGGCTCTACTCTGGCCCACAGCGACTCGGCACAGCCCTGCGTGTCCCTTGTCGGTTGAGGCTTTTGGTGCCTGCTCGGTTCTCTGGTTGACAAGGTCTCTGGTGGGGCTTTTGAGAGCGACCCCGTTTGGCTCAAAAGCAACCCCACGAGAAGCAGTGCAGTGCAGGGTTGAGGCCTGCAACTTGCTGCGTTCCTTACTAGCTGATCTTGGCTGGGGGGGTGCCTTGAATTCAGCTCCCAGAGATGTTTGGGGATGGGGTGCGGGAGAACAGGCTCCTGGGGGGGGGCAGTAGACAAGCAGAGGGACTTGCGGGGAGAATGGATACCTCCTGCAACCACGGTTCTAGTTCCTCCATGGCACTGCAAAGACACAGAAACCACGCGTCCTGATTGGCTGCCAGCCGCCCACCCCTCTGTCCTGTTCGGCTCATGAGGTTGGTCCCATCATGCAGGTTAGCAGCAAAAGTGTGCCCAGCCCTTGACAGGTCAAAGAACAGCGCCTGTGCGCGCGTAAGGAGCATACGGCATCTCAGCGTTCTCCTTTCCCCTTTCCTCAGGTTTTGGAGCCGTCCTTCCGGCAGCCCTACGGGAACGTCAACCGCTGGTTCGTCACCTGTGTGAATCAGCCGCAGTTCAAGGCCGTCCTCGGGGAGGTGAAGCTGTGTGAGAAGATGGCTCAGTTTGACGGTAAGGGGAGCTGTTGCTGGAGGGCTGTCGTGTGTTGGCCTGGCAGTTCCTTCCCTCTCTGGTTCCGTGGCTCGTGCGTGGCACCGATGAAAAGTGGCGTCTCTCCCCTACAGCTGCCCGATTCCCTTCTGGAAGGGGGAGCAGCTCAAAAGCCTGGAGAACTTTTCTCCCAACAAGATCATGCGGTGTTCGGGGTTTCTTTTGCGCTTGAGTGCATGTGGCCAACAAGGAGCTTGGGCCCCTTCTGCTTCCAGTTCCTTCGTATCTCGTTGCGTCCTTGGCTTTTGACAGTGGCTTGCAAGAAAGTGGCTCGGGAGCCAGTCTGGAGACTTCGAATGGATGCAGATCCGTTTCGCGTGAAGCCCATCTCAAGCCCTTCAGTGTCACTTTATAAAACAAATAGCTGGGCAGGGAATATTTGTGTATCGAACTGCCGTGTTGGAAGGATTTTACAAGCAAAGTACAACAAGTTTTTTTAAAAAATGAAACCAGGTGCGAGCAGAAGGCCTGATCTTAGTCTGGTTCCCAGCTGCTGCTTTCGGCTGGAATTGTGGTTTGGGTTGAAGGCAGTCTGGCGATTTTAGGCTGTGTTGCCTTTGTGCTTTTCAGGGTGACATACGTGATTCTGGCCCCTTTTCATGATTCTTACCCTGTCTTATCTCTGCAACACCCCTATGAGGTAGGTAGGGGAACAGGCCCTGTTTCATCTCAGACGTTGGGGAGTGGCAACAGACCACAGGCACCTTGTGGTCTTGTGTGCTCCCTGAGGCATCTGGTGGGCCGTTGTGCTATGCAGAAAGCTGGACGAAGTGGGCCTTTGGCCCGATCCAGCAGGGCTTTTAACGTACGTTGCATGGCGAGTGGGGAAATTGAATTGGGCGCTGACGTCCCTGTGCCAGTTAACTGAAGGGAGACCGCAGGGAGGGCAGCCTCTGTCACAGAGGCACAGAGCTGCTTGCTGTTGAGTCGTCAGTTCGCCCAAGGCAGGACTGTTGGTTGGGGCTGGGGGGGACTTGCCGGACTGGCCCCGGAGAGGTTGAGGTGGAACCCAGGCCTTCTTTGTGCATGCGCCTCGCCCGCCGCCCTCCTGTGTGGCAGCCCCTTCCCGCTCTGACCTGCCGCGGCTCTCCTTGCAGCCAAGAAGTTTGCTGAGAACCAGCCCAAGAAAGAAGCTCCCAAGAAAGAGAAGCAGCCGAAGGAGGAGAAGAAGGCCGAGAAGAAGGAGGAGCGGAAGCAGCAGCAGCAGCAGGAGCCCGAGGAGGAGCTGGATGAGTGCGAGCAGGCCTTGGCGGCTGAGCCCAAGTCCAAAGACCCCTTCGCTCACCTCCCCAAGAGGTAGGTCCCCCTCGCAGGGCGTGGAGCGGCTGAAGGGGGCTGGTGGGCCCGCAGAGCTAGAGGCAGGCCCGAGGCGCCTTTCCCGAGCCGCCCCGGCGGCAGCTTGGCGACAGGCAGAGTGGGCACTGCTTAGCCTGTCCTGGTCGTGGGGCAGTGCCCAGCATCCCTGCAGGGCACGACGTTCTTGCTGAAAAGTTCTTACTCGCAGTTCAGCTGCGCGACAGTGCCCGGGCTGAGTCCTGACAGCCCTGGGGCTTACTGGGTGGTCTCCGGCCAGCCACACAGGGTGGCTGAGAGGTAAAGCATGGGGTGACACACACACACACACACACACACACACACACACACACCCCATGCCGCCCGGAGCACCTTGGCAGGAATGGTGGGGGGTAAAGAGGAAGACTGCTTGGGAAAGGACTGCTTGGGAACCCTGCCTGGAAAAACAGGAGGGAGCCGTGATCCCCAAACGGTTGGCCGGGAAATCCTTCCCAGGTGCGAACAGCGCTTACAGTTCTGCTGGGGAACCTCTTCTCTGATCGCGGCCCCCCCCCCCCAAATCCAGTTACAAAGCCTGCTGGAGAGACTGAGCCCAGAAGCGGCTGGCTGATGCAAAGGTTTTTTTTTGGGGGGGGGGAACAATAGGAGGCACAGAGAAGGGGTTCACCAGGGCAGAACAGTCAACAGGGCAAGATCACAGTGGTGGCTGGATCCGGGCCAGGGTTTGGCAGCTGCTGCCTTAGCATCTGGCTGAGTAGAGGGGAGGCGAAAGAGAAGCCCGGGGGACAGACTGAGAGGTTCGGGGGCTTCACTTGCTGAGCCACATCCTTCTGTGTGGCCGTTGTCAGTTGTGTTTCGTGCTTCCTTCCGTAAGGCAAAGGGAGCGCAGAGGCCTCTGCCAAGAGGCTCCTGCTTTTCTGTCATGGAACCGGCTGTTGCCCCGTGCCCGGAGAGTGCGTCCCAGCACACGCCCAGCGGCGTGCGCGCACACACACATACACACACACACACGGGGAGGGGCACTTAGTGGCGGTAACTATTCTTTTGGGGGGAAGCAGGGTCTGCTCTTAACAATCTCCTCCTTGAGCCGCCTTCCCGGCGAACCGCCAGCAGGGGGCAGCAGATGGCCACGGCTTGGGCCTGGACGGGCCCCGTCCTATGGGCTGCCACGTGCCCCAGGGAAGCCGATGTGCTGCTTTGCAGGCGCCGGCCCGGCCCAGCCGGGAACAGGACGGCTGAAGCTGGTGGTCAGAGCGTGTTTGTCCTGCCAGGCAAAGTGTGGGCTGCTAATCACCAGTGTCCCCGGCCACAATGGGAGCTGCAAAGCGCCTGGAAGGGCCAAAAGCCTGGCATGGGGAGGAAGTGGTGGGGAGGACAGGCCGCTCTTGTTTTCGCTAAGCAAAAGCCACGGTGAAAGTTCAGCTCTGGAAAAACCCGAAGCCTCCAAGATCCCCTCTTGATAGTCCACATACAGGAATTTCTGGCCTGGTTCAGAGCCCGTCTAGTGGTCCCTCTGTGGTCCTCGGCTGGTCAAAAACCTGGGACCCTCCCCAACTTGCAGGGCGATGCCCACCCGTGTCTGTGCCCAGGTCTGGTCCGGTGGCAGCCAATTAACATCTGCCGCTGTGCTGTCCTGCCCCCTTCTCCTCTAGACCGAATGGAAGGAGCGGCGGGGCCGAGAATAGTGCATCAATCACATGTGCTCCATTTTTGAGAGGAAGGGGGTGATGGAGCAAGAAGGGCGGGGGTTCCACTGAAGACTGTGGGGCCCAAGCAGCCTCCTTCTGACAGTGTCTGCAGTTTTTTTCCCCTGTGAGGACCCGTAGACCTGCTGGCCTTCGTCTTAATATAAACCGAGAGTGGTGACACTCCTGGGAATACCACACAAGAACGCCACCTACTCTTGTGTGGCTGCTGCCTTTCATCGCCCCACCAGAAGAGTTTGGGGGTGTGCGTGTTGAGGGCTGCAAGACAAACTGACTCGCGCCCTCGTATCTTCGAACGGGAGGCTTCCCCCCCCTCCACGCCCCGCGCAATCCGCCCCGCCTTCTCGCCCTTCTCTGCATAGTGTTGAGCCTTCCAAGTATAGCCCGTCGGCCACCAGCGATGGGCAGCCAGCATTGGTGACATTCTGACAGGGCGGCTGTTGCCAAGATGAGCCAGTGGAGGCGACGGAGGAGCTGGCTTGGGCGGAAAACCCCGCCGGGGTCCTCTTAGCCAGGCCTGGTTGACGGTGCTGCTCATTCTGAAAGCTGGAGGGCCGTGGGGGGCGGAGGCCTCTCCGCCCCCCACCCCCACCCCCAGCTCTGCCTTCTGGAAAAACCAGTTTTCAGGGGGATTTTCTTGACTGTCTCCTTTCCTTCTAGCAGCACACATGCGTGGGCTGGGGCCTAGCGCCTCTCTCAGTAGGGTGGTGGCAGGTGCGAGGCCCGGGGGGGGCGGGGGTTGTCTTCCCAGGGGGCACCTGGCAGTATTGGGCAAGGGACAGGCCAGCTATACCTGTAGCCTTCCCTCCCGCCGCAGGGCTGTCCTCTTCTCCATACACCTGCCCCTGGAAAGCCCTGCCTTGGTTCAGCCGGGGATACCGGAGGCCTGGGGGCAAGGAGCGGGGTGACCCAGTGGCCAGCCGTCGGTGTGCAGGCCGCCAGGCTGAGTGACAGCCCCTCCCCTCCCTCTCCCCTGCAGCCCCTTCAGCATGGACGAGTTCAAGCGCAAGTACTCCAACGAGGACACCCTCGGCGTGGCCCTCCCCCACTTCTGGGAGAACTTCGACAAGGAGGGCTGGTCCATCTGGTACGCCGAGTACCGCTTCCCCGAGGAGCTGGCCCAGACGTTCATGAGCTGCAACCTCATCACGGGTGAGCCCGCCTCTCCGCGCGCGCCCCCCCCCAGGCCGGCGGGGGTCGAGCCTTGCCGGGCACCGGGGCCTGACCTCCTCTGTCCCGCCCTGCAGGCATGTTCCAGCGCCTGGACAAGCTGCGCAAGAACGCCTTCGCCTCGGTCATCCTCTTCGGCGCCAACAACGACAGCAGCATCTCTGGCGTCTGGGTCTTCCGTGGGCAGGACCTGGCCTTTCCGGTGAGCCGCTGGGGAGATCCGTTGTGGGGGGGGGGCGGCGAGCTGGGTGCTGTGCGGGAACAGGGAGCGCAGGGCGCGTGACACAGTCCAGGCAGTGGGGAGGTGCTATCGAGGAAACGGGTGGCAGGGCACAGGCGGGCGTGGCCTCACTCTGCCCCCCCCCCGTCTCTCCTCCAGCTGAGCCCCGACTGGCAGGTGGACTACGAATCCTACACCTGGAGGAAGCTGGACCCGGACAGCGAGGAGTGCAAGACGCTGGTGAAGGAGTACTTCCTGTGGGAGGGGGACTTCAAGCACGTGGGCAAAGCCGTCAACCAGGGCAAGATCTTCAAGTGAGGGGCCCGGAGGACTGTTCCCAAAACACGGACCTAAGGAGGGCCCCGGAGCCTCCCGGGCGACGGAGGGGCCACTCCGGGGGGAGAGACGCTGTGATGTTCTGAGATGTGAATTAAAATTTCCCCAGTGTGGTAGTACTCCTTTGTGTCTCTCCTTCCTGCTGTGGCTGGAGGGGGCTGTTCCTCTTCCCTCCCCCCTTGGGAAGGGAAGAATGTTTTTTAAAGCCACTATTGGCAAATATCAGCCCTGCTAGATCAGGCCAAAGGCCCGTCTAGTCCAGCTTCCTGCATCTCACAGTGGCCCACCAGATGCCTCAGGGAGCACAGAAGGCAACAAGATGCCTGCCTCCCTGTGGCCACTCCCTTGCGCCTCTCATGCTGAGCCTACTTCTAAAAGCAGGAGGTTGCGTATACCCCTCACGGCCTGTAGCCTGCAATGGACTTTTCCTCCAGAAATCTGTCCAATCCCCTTTTAAAGGCACCTCGGGCCAGACGTGACCGCCGGGTCCCGCGGCAAGGAGTTCCACAGACCACTTGCTTGCTGGGTAAAGAAATATTTTTTTCTTGTCTGCCGTAACTCTCCTTGCCACTCAATTTTAGTGGACGTTCCCTGGTTCTAACATGCAAGAGGGAAATGAAGAAGCCAGACCACTTTTGTGCTCTCTACGCCCCTCTTATCTCCCGCCCCTTCCATACTGTAGACCACACGGTGGCAAAGGATTTCTCCTTGGAGGTGGGTCAGGGTAGCGAGTTGGAGTCTGCCTGTATGGGCTGCAAGTGAGAGGAGACCAGATCCCCTTCCCCTGTGCCAGAGGCAAGCCCTTGCTCCCAGCCACTTGCACCGCGGGGGCACCCAGTCTGAGCTGGCGCCACAAGGACTAGCAGCTGCTGATAGACTGGTCCCACTGGGCATTTGTACCTTCCCCATTTCCAGCCCCCTCTGTGACTGCAGTAGGCGCTTCAATCAATCAATCAATCAACCAACAGGTACTTATATACCGCTTTTCAACACGAAGTTCACAAAGCGGTTTACAGGCAAATAGTAATAATAATAAAGTTAAATGGCTCCCTGTCCCAAAAGGGCTCACAATCTAAAAAAAGGCAGACCGCCAGCAACAGCCACTAGAAAGACTGCGCAGGGGTGAAGAGGGACAGTTACTCTCCTCCTGCTACAGATAAGAGGAACACCACTGGGAAAAAGTGCCTCTTGTCCAGTTAGCAGGGCTTCATCAACCAGCCGTGCTGTGTGAAGCCATCCTGAGCATCTTCCGTCATTCAGTTTCCGGTTCTGGGAACTGCGGGGAGAGAACCGCCTCTTTCTAGACCAGGCACGGTTTTTAGAAGCCTGAATTCTGCTTCTTGCTCCTCAATTAAAAGCAGTAATAAGAAAAGTGCTCCTAGGAGGGACGGGGGAAGCAAGGCTGGAATACGGGGCATTGGGCCAGGCCTGAACCCCTTGCGCGCGACTGCAGCCCGAGCCCTGTGGTGTTGTCTTCCGGTTTTGCTTGTGCGTTCCTAGGGCTTGTTTCGGCAAGGCCTAGAGCGGGCCGCTGTGGGGGTTGTGTCGTGGAGTTGCTGAGCTATGTCAGGGAGGAATCGGGAATGCTGGGTTGAAGACATCCAAAGGCCGCTATTGTGGTTTGTATGAGGGGTGTGGTTACCCCTCTCCCCCAAAAAAGCTTATTCACCTAGACGGTGGCCACAGATAAACGGACACCGCCTTTGGTACTGATTTCAGGTCCTGCCTAAGCAAACAGCAGGTTAAGCATGGGCGACGCCCCCTTATCTACCCACCCCGGCCTGACCTGCTAGGAGTCTGGTCACAGGTAAATAGTAAAGCGTAACGAATGAGTGCTCTTGCAGCAACAGAGTACGGGGGCATCGCTGCCTTATTGGGCGCACCATTCAACCTCTTTGAGGATCTTGCGTTCATTTTTTAAAAAAACCTCTAGTCCTCATGGTGGTGGTGCTGCTGCCGCCGTTCCTCAAGCTGGGCTTGTGTGACAAATGCAGGCAGCGCGTTTCACAAAGCCGCTCCTTGCTGTGCGCGCTTTGGAGTTTGACCTGATCTGGGCTTGGCTCCTCATAAATGTCAAACGTCGTTCCCAGACCGTGGGATGAAGACAGAAGTCCAGTGTCCTTGCGGAGTAACCTCAAGGGGGGGGGAGGCAGTGTCTGACCTCTTTTTGCCACTATCTGCCCATCCCAACTCATGGTGCCACATCGGTTTCTGTCGCTGTCGGCCATTGTTGAATAAAACCTCCATGTATCATGGTAGTCTACCCCGGCATACTGCAGGACGCTGGTTCTCAAACCTTTTAGCACTAGGACCGACTTTTCAGAATGACAATCGGTCAGGACCCGCGGGAAGTGATGTCATGGCTGTGGCAGTGACATCATCAAGCAGGAAAATGTTTTAACACCCCCGTGCGACAAAAATCAATTAAGTTTACAAGAATACGCTTAAAAATTATTTAACATAAAAGAACTTACTGGGTTTGAAATAAAATCCCCAAACATCGCAAAGGCTGCAATCCTAGCCACATTTCCTCAAGAGTAAGCCGCGGAGAGTAGTGTTGTTAACAGCATATACAGGCAGGCCCTCGTAACTGCTGGGGTTCCTTTCTGAATGTCCCTGTGGATCCTGGGGTTGCCTTTTTAAAGACGGGAACATCAGTGGTTTTGCTGCAAAAAGGTAAAACCAAAAAAGATCCGGTGTGGAGAAAACGGAACAGTGGGAAAACCAGGCCTGCGGAGGAAAGATGAGAGAAGAATAAATATTGAGCAGTGCCTTTCAATGGAGCCTTCTGTTCAGGAGCAGTCTACCCTGGATTACCGCTGCGATGGCCAAATTGCACGGGAAGACTGAGCGCTTCATTTTGCTGTTCACCCATGCTAGCCTAGTCAGCCAGCCATGCGCTCCCATGCCTCATTCACGCCCCTGTTCTGCTTGGGGGGGTTTTTTTTCCCTAACTTGGTTGCAGCTTTTCTGCTGCCTTTTGCAGGGCAGGGCCAAGGCAGACCAGCACTGGCTTAATTGCAACCATCTGGCTGCCGGAGGGCCCTCAGGAAGAGTGAATCATGCGCGCATATCCCGCGAGCGGGTGGGACGTGGACAGCAGGGGCTGCTGCGATAGGCTGTGGCACTTGGCGCACCGTGGCGGGGGAGGAGAGTGGGATTGGGGTTTAGCCCTGCTGACTGAGCGTCTTGTAGGGGCTTGGCTATGTGCGCCCTCTTTTTTCCTCCCCACTTTTGAGAACATGTGACTGGCGCATGCTGTTGCCAATCATGCGCCGAAGGCAACTGGTCTGATAGTGATGAGAACTCCTTCAACAAGTTGTGTTGCAGTCTTAATTTAAACCCTGCTAGACCTCAGCTCTGGGCACACCCGCGTCTGTGGACGTTTATAAACTCGAACCTCGCAGCGCATGCCTGCGTAGCGCATAAGGGGAGGGCCGCACCTGTGAGCACGTACAGAGAGCTTCTCTCTCACCCCTGATGGAGCCTCGTCCACAACAGCCGCCTTGAGGGGGTGCCTGGGGTTGAATGGGAGGGGGGAAGCAAATCATCTTGAGTCATTCTGAGCATTACTGGGCCGCATTAAGCGACAAGTCTTGGGTGAAATGTTGAGTCCCATTCACTGTTCCCAGACTGTGTGCCTTCCATCATCCATCCCTCCATAATCAGGGCCTGACTTAGGAGCTGCAAACGGACATGCCTCCGAGAGTGGTCCAAACGTGCTTTACAGTGTCCCTTGTGCCGGCCGAATTTTGCTGGCCTAACTGTGCCGGCCTCACTCCAGGTTAGGATTGCGCCCAGAGTAACATTGTACTCAAAGAGGTTTACTCCCAGGTAAGTGCTTCTACTCGCAGTCTCACAAACCATGTTGTTGTCGCTAAGTCGTGTCCCAACTCTTCACGACCCCCTGGACCACAGCACGCCAGGCCTCCCTGTCCTCCACTAGCTTCCGGAGTTCACCCAATTTCATGTTCATTGCTTCAGTGACACTCTCTAACCATCTCCTCCTCTGCCGCCCCCTTCTCCTTTTGCCTTCAGTCTTTCTCAGCATGAGGATCTTTTCTAAAGAGTCCTCTCTTCTCAGGAGGTGGCCAAAGTCTTTGAGCTTCAGCTTCAGGATTTGTCCTTCCAGGGAGCAATCGGGCTTGACTTCCTGTAGGACTGACCGATTGGCTCTCCTTGCAGTCCAGGGGTCTCCTCAAGAGTCTCCTCCAACACCATAATTCAAAAGCATCGATTCTTCGACGCTCTGCCTTCCTTATGGTCCAGCTCTCACAAACCATACAGGGTGATTTTTAAGGACTTGGTCAAGAGAACGCACAAGGTATGTTCCATGTTCAGAAGGGCATTGCGCCAACTGAGCGGCTGATATTTTTGAGGGCACCAGTATGTTTACGGTAGGGGTATGACTCTTCTGCCTGTGTAGCTCACCGTTGTTTATTTAAAGATGCAACGATTTAAACGACAATTGCAGCCTATTTTTTGCTGATTTCCATCATTGCGGTCAAATGTCCGATGTGGAGTCTTTGGGCATTGGCGCCTGGCTGCAGGACGACCACAATCTGCGGGCAAATGAACGTGTGTGTTCCTCTCGCTATGGAGTTGTCAAAATATTGAGCGGGACGCTCAAGCGGAGGCGCATGCTGGCATGGGCCGCGCATCGGCTGCATGGCGCATGAGTGATGGTTCAACATGGTGTGTGTGTGTGTGTGTGTGTGTGTGCGAGCGAGTAAGCGAGCGAGCAGGCTGGGTGGAGTAGAAAATATTCCACCAGGGAGGGGGAAGAGCAGTAGAAGTATTGGGATATGAAGGGGGGGGGGGAACTAGCTGGATTGCGAGAGGCTGCGCTCCAGATTTTCTGTGGCTGGGGTTTGGAATGTCGGCTCTGATCCAGACTTCTTTGGCAGCAAAGTTGCAGGCAAGCTCAACTTTCTTCCAAGCCTGCCCCGCCTCTCTCTCTCTCTCTCTCTCTCTCTCTCTCTCTCTCCCCCCCCCACCCCAGTGCATTAATGCGACTCTGGGGAGCGCAGGGTTAAGTCCAAAGTCACGTTTTTTTCCCTTCTCTTCCCCCCTCCCTCCAACACCCTCAAATAAAAAAAAGTTTGCATTGATGGACAGCATCGATGTGTTTTTCTCTCCCCCCCCCCAAGTCGAAAGGTGGCGGGGTGTTCAGATGGACACCAGCTGTGGAGGGGGGAGGGGCGCACATCTGGATTAGTTTTCTGTCCAGCAGGGCCCCACCCAAGCCGTGTGTGTGTGTGTGTGTGTGTGTGTGTGTGTGTGTGTGTGTGTGAGAGAGAGAGAGAGAGAGAGAGAGAGAGAGAGAGAGAGAGAGAGAGCGCACTTCTGTGACTCATCCATTTACAGGATTTGGGGGGAGGGGCAGCACAGGCAACTATGCGCCTCACCCCATTGCGCACTGCCATGCGCGGCTGCGCCACTGGGCTTTTGAGGGGGCGCTGTGCCTCTTGGGGAGCTTCTCCAAAGTTGCTCTCCAAACAACCACCCCCATCTTCACCTCTTCCCCCCCCCATCCCGCCACCATCTCATATTTTGTTGCCAGTTTTTTCTGGTCCGCCCAACCGTTGGGTGGAGGCCTCGTCCAAGCTGTTTTGGAGAGCTCGGAAATGTTTTGGGGTTGTAAGGAAGCAGCTTTCTCCAGCCGACCCCACCTTGGGCTGTCTTCCTCTCTGGTGGCGGTTGCATTCTCCTCTCTCATCCTTCTGATGTCTTGTTTTCCCCCCACCTCCATCACCACCTCCAGGCTGTTTCCATCAATGGCTACATCGGACAGAGGAAGAGAGGCGTGTGCTTATTTATTGAGTGCATAATTCATAATTCATGGTTAGGGCGAGATGCTGGAGTGGGGGGGGAGGCTTGTGAGAGAGGACTCTGCCCCCCCCCCCAAAAAACAGCCTTCGCTTAGTTAGCTTAATTTTTGCAAATCCCTTGCTCTTGGAACAAGCACATGAGACGATCGCAACGCATACGTGGGCATGCAGAATGGAACCGCGCAATGCAATTAGCAGCCCCCACGTTAAGAGTGCCATCCTAACCCGGAGTGAGGCCGGCACAGTTAAGCCGGCAAAGTGTGTCCGGCACGAGGGGCACCGTCAGGTGCGTTTGGACCACTCTCGGAGTCAGGGAGGGTGGCGCACGTCTGTGTGCCGGCCTCTCTGACTCCAAGAGTGGTCCAAGCATACTTGACGGTGTCCTTTGTGCCGGCCAAACTGTGCTGCCCTAACTGTGCCAGCCTAACTCCACTTTAGGATTGTGCCATGTGGAACTCCTTGCCACAGGGTGTGCTGAGGGAGTCAGGGAGGGTGGCGCACATCTGTGTGCCGGCCTCTCTGACTCTAAGAGTGGTCCAAGCATACTTTATGGTGTCCCAAACTCTTCTGGCCTCGCTGTGCCGGCCTCACTCCAGGTTATGATGGTGCCCTAAGAGTGTTGTGCTCAATTTTCAGAGCCTAGGCATGGCTCAGCCCTTGAAGACTGGATGTGGAGTGGTTATCTGTGCATGTGCAGAGTTACTTTCCAGCAGAAGAGTTGTCTTGCTGTACTAGACTAATGGGACTGTTGCGCCGTGGGAGACACACACACCCACACACCCACACCCTGTTTTGTGTGCATAAGATGCCAGGTTCAGTCCCTGGCAGTGTCTCCAGATAGGGCTGGGAAGAAACCCCGTCTCAAACCCTGGAGCGCCACTGCCTGCTTGTGCTCAACAATGCGGAGCGAGCCCAGTCAAGGGCCTGACTCAGCAAAAAGCCGCATTTGCTCAAGCGACATTGCCGCCTGCAGTCATGTGGCAATGAGTTCCACAAGTAAATTGCGTGGGGGGGGGGGAAGGAAATTACGCACAAAACACCGCTCTCTTGGCCCTGCTCCTCTGCCTGTAGCTGTAGCCTCCCGGGAAGATGCGGAAGGGGGTGCACTCTGCACCTTGCATCTCTCGCGCTCTCTCGCTCGTAATTAAAAGCATGCGCTGGGATGCTTTCGGTTGGCCGTTGGAGGCATACTAGCAGCTCCCCTGCCCCTGGGGAAGGCTGCGAACCCTTCCCTCCTTCCAGCCAGTTCTTTTAAATCGGAATGTTTACAACTCTTTCCCCTTGAATGTGGAGCTGGGGTGGGAAGGGCAGCCTGGTTCGGTTTATAGGCCTGGCGTGGGTTCCCACAGGCTTCCTACGGCAAGGCCGGGGCGGGGATGGAATGTGGGCTGAGAATACAGGCCTGCTGTGTGTGTGTGTGTGTGTGTGTGTGTGTGTGTGTTTTCCTTGGGAAAACCGACTCAGGCTGCAGCCAGGACAGCTCGCACAGAGCACTGCCGTAGCAGAGTTTTATCCATAGCCGTTGGAACCACTTTTTCCCCCAATTCCTGACACTGCATTTTTAGGCAAGAGATTGGTGTGGCGGAACAGCCTTCAGGCTGCTAGGGTGCGTGTGGGCTGGCGCCCTTCTGGGTCCAGCGTCCTTCATCGCCCCAACGTTCTGCTTCAGCCTCTGCTGCGCTTTCCTCGGTGATCTGAGTACGGCTGTGCCCATTACGCAGGTGGGGAAGACTGAGGTTGAGAGGGAGCTGCTGGTGGTGGGTTTTATTTAAGCTGCTGGAAGTGGGTTTTATTTAAACAAGATTTAAACTGGGAAAATCCTGGTTCACTTCTCATTTTCTTAGCCACCGCTGTGTTCCATCTCTCTCTCTTGCTCCCTCCCTCCCTCTCCCTCTCCTTTTCTCTCTCTCCTTGTTGTTGTTCTCTTCTGTCCAAGGGCGACTGTGTCTCTCAGACGGATAGGAAAAGGAGCATCTTCTCCCAGCCACAATCCAATCTGTTTACTGATGGGAAGGGAAGGAATGCTGCCCGGCCCTGGAACATTTAGAGTATAAAGACAACTGAGTGAGGAACTCCAAAAGCTATCTAAAAAGACCTATCTAAATATTGTTTTGTTATGTTGGATGATGACGTTCGCTCTTTGGTCCGATGCCTTAAATGTGCGTTGTAAGCTGCCCTATGGATCCCTGTGCAGGTGGATCGGCCAGAGAAAACGGTTGAAAACGTATTTATTTTGAACACGCCAAGTTTCTAGTCCCTTTGACGGAGTGAGCATCCTTTAGTTCAGCTTTGGTGGGAAACCCCATGTTCAAGCCGTGGTCTCGGGTGGGTTTGCTACATGGAAAAAAAGCTCTCTATTTTGCCTTGGGGAAGTTAGTTCAGTGGGGCTTAATTTATAGCAGTGAAAGGCGCATGTTTTTATTTTCATGTGCTCACCACATGATGGATGGGACCATGCCATAGGGTCTGCACACTCTTTTTCCTTCCTCCGGCCTCCATAATTCCACGTATGGATGGCTTGTTGTTCAGTCGCTAAGTCGTGTCCGACTCCTCGCGACCCCCTGGACCACAGCACGCCAGGCCTCCCTGTCCTCCACTAGCTTCCGGAGTTCGCCCAGTTTCATGTTCATGGCTTCGGTGACACTACCTAACCATCTCATCCTCTGCTGCCCCCTTCTCCTTTTGCCTTCCATCTTTCCCAGCATGAGGGTCTTTTCTAAAGAATCCTCTCTTCTCAATGGATGGCTAGAAGGTGCAATAAAGAGATCACCTATTTTCGATGGCCGTTTGAAGACAGAGTTCCGAATTGGACTTTGGGCTGTGGACTTGAGGGCATGTTTCTTAACAGCAGGGAAATGTCTGATCACCGCTAGCCGATAAATGTTGAGAGTTCCTTCCGGAATGGCTCCATTCCAAAAGATTTCTTGGCCTATTGCTTTGATCTCAAAGCATGCTCCTTATGCTGAAAGAGCTAATGAAGACAAGCCATAGACAAATTGATGAGGAAGTGGGTTTTATTTGTCAGTCCCCGCAACACCACATTTTCATCACGATGTTGGTCCAGCAGTGTCATTCTTTCCTTTATACTGTTTGATTTAAATGTGTGTATGGGGGGAGGGAGTTTGTGTGCCCCGTTTGTGCACCACAGAATGCTGGACTAAACAGGTGCAATATTCATATGGTGTAACCCCTGATGCTTTAGAACAGATAAAAGAAAATACTGTTTTACCCAGCGGGACATTAATCTGTGGAACTCCTTGCCACCAGATGTGGCAATGTGCTAGAAGTTGGCAACCGCAGCATGCCAGGGTGCAAAGGCGGTTGCAACGGGATGCAGGCATCTGGTGGTGTGGTGTGCTCCCTGAGGCATCTGGTGGGCCGCTGCGAGATGCGGTGAGTTGTTGGCCTGATCCAGCAAGGGAGTTCTTCTGCTTCTGAGCACAGACGTGTGACAGGTGCTGCTTCTCGGGGCAGGGAGATAAAACCCGCAGAGGAGCATTTTGCCAGGTTCTGCTGCTGAGAAAGGCACAGGAGCCAAATCTGATTTTTTTTATTAAAAAAGTTGGCCTCCTTCGGTCACCAGGAGGCAGATCCCTGGGAAGCCACCCCCAACTTTCCCCTGGGAATGCAAAACCCAGGCTGATTTTATCCCCCTTCCCCTTTGTCCTTGTGGGTCAGGTGCCACCTCGCTGCTTAATGATAGGGTTGGCGCATATTTCTCCACCCACACTGAGAGTTGGAAGCAGATCGGTCTACTGCCTCACCATGCAGGTTCTGGCTGTCTAACCAGGGCAGTCCCGCACACCCTTCTCTCGGCTGGGCCAGCCAGAGCTGGGGAAAGACAAAATAGTAACCACCGGCTTGTCCACCCAAGAGAGGGAAAAAAAAAAACAACCTGGCACATTTGTGCATTTTAGCTCTCCAACCATGCTTGGATGGAAACAGGCCTGCATGTCAAACACACAAGGAAGCATAGGCAAGGCGGAAAAGAAAGCACTACGACAATTACAATGAGTGGGAATGGCACTCTCTGCCGAGTAAAAAGGGCAGGTCCCTGCCCCAAGGGGTGTACAATCGAGAGCATTTTCAACTAACTGCACCCTAAAGTTGTCCCGGCACACCATCAGCTTTTTTGAAATTGACAAGGCGCTCTGCCTTGGTCCAAGCATACTTTGCGGTGGCCGTTGTGCTGGCCAAACTTTGCTGGCCTAACTGCGCCGGCCTAACTCCAGGTTCGGATTGCACTCCGAGTCTCTGCCCTGAGGAGCTTACAGTCTAGGTGCTGATACGAGGGAGACAACAGAGGGAGGAGATGGAGGCAGGCATCAACGAGAGAAGCCTATGAGACGTGGTTCAGTGACGTAGGCCTAAACTAAGTTACAGCGCAGGATGGGGCCTAAGTCCCTGTTGAAAGGGTTCCTCGAACGTGTGTGTCATAAGAAGCGATGGGAAGGAAGTGATTGAAGAGGGATTTCACGGTGTGTAGGGGACAGCAAAGAAAACGGGGAAAGGTTGTGGAAGTGCAAAGGTCACAGCTGCCACTCATAAGAACATAAGAACATCCCCGCTGGATCAGGCCAAAGGCCCATCTAGTCCAGCTTCCTGGATCTCACAGCGGCCCACCAGGTGCCCCAGGGAGGCACAAGACAACAAGATGCTTGCATTCCTTTGCCACTCCCTTGCACCCAGTACTCTGAAGTAGCCCACCACCAATGTAAGGAGGTCGCACAATCCATTATTGCCTATAGCCCACGGTGGACCATCCTCCAGAAATCCGTCCAGTCCCCTCTTAAAGGCATCTGGACCAGATCCCATCACCACCTCCTGTGGCAAAGAGTTCCACAGATTAACCACCCGCTGGGTACAAAAGTACTTCCTTTTATCTGTTTTAACTCTCCCAACCCTCAGTTTCCACTTGTAGAAGAGAAGACAGTCTCTGCCCCAAGGGGCTTACAGCCTAGAACACAAGGGCGATGGCCGAAGACAGGGAGGGGAATGGTGGCTGGGGAAGGATGGGTGGTTGTTTCACCTGTGCCCAAATTTAGGCTCTGGTTGCAACACAATCGGGCGAGGAGGAGTTCATGGCCATGGAATTAATGGGCAGTTTGTGACTGCAAGGAGGTGCCCCGCTGGAGGACTCGAGAAAAAACCGCGCTTGCAAAAAATGAACACGGTGTTGCATCACTGATTTTGCTCCCAGATTGTCATCTCAAGAATGCAGACATTCCTTACAGGGGCGCGAGGCAGCCTGGTGTGCTCCGTGTTCGAAATCTGGATCGAGACACAGAAACAGCACGAACTCTGGATTAAAGAGCCCTCTGGGCCTAGTTCAATCTAGGCGCCCTCTCCCCTTCCCGACACAGGATTTTCTTCCCACTATCCAAAACCCAGAACTAGTTTCTGTAGCATCTAAATCAGTGGATCGGGACCCATCAGTGGGTCGCGAGTCCATTTCAGGTGGGTTGCGAAGCACCTAGGGCAGCCGTATTGGGAAGATGGGATGGTGGAAAGGGGGTGGTTGTTTTGCTTGGGTCAAGGTTGTCAGTAGGCTTTTTTTCTTTCTTTGCTACTGGAAAATGGCTGAGAAATAAACCAATTTATTGCTGCTTTCCTACGAATTTGGTTAGTCACCCTCATTGGTTGAACAGACCTCGCTGAGGACTAGTCTGCCTTTTGTACTTGGCTCTCCTTTTTCTATCTCTTCATACAACCCATGATGATCGCTTGTGGGTGAAAAATTAAGATAAGCTTTGCAGGAGGTAAGCTGTTTGATCCAAGAGGGGTCCTGTGTTTTAGAATGAGGCTAAAAATAGGAGTGTTGTTTTTGAAAGAGTACCTTGTGGAAACCAAGGCTCTTGGAAAGAGCCTCTCTGCAGGTTTGTGTAGGATGAGATAAGCTTTGCCAGAGGTCAGTCGCAGGCATGATAAGCATGACAAGAATGCATGCCCAAAAAGGGAGAACTAAATGCGCTGCTGTTGGGCTTTTAATACGCCAAAAGAAATGTTTCCCTGCATTTCAAAACTAGTTTAGATGGTTATTAAACTGGGGAAAAAAAGAAATAGCTCAACTCCTTGCTTGATGTTGTGGGGTTTCTTTTTAGAATTGGTCAGGAAGTGGGAATTGAAGGCGTCGCCCAACCCATTACGGAAGGAGGACTTCTTGCCAGTTTCCTTCCAAAACTGTCATCGTCCCCGGGCATGCGCAGAGTCCACCCTCCGCCTCCTCTCATGCAAAATGCACCCTGCGCGTGTTGGTTCAAAAGCACTCCTTACACCGCGCCAATCCCCTAGGGACGAAACACGAGGCTGCACCCGCCAGCCTGGGTCTGGCGCTGGAAACCTTCGCCCTGGAAGTGTGTGGTGCAACGGTGAGAAGGAGAGAGGGCCTCTGCCCATGTACAGAGTGGCATTTCTTCATTGCGGAGCACGGCCTCGTCCGCCTAGGAGGGGGACAGAAGACACAACAGCTACACGTGACACCTCTACATTTTTTCCCCAGTTGGGCCATCGCGCGTTTTTTTTTTTGGCAGTCTTAGTGATGAGGTTTCCGGCTTTGTGCCTTGCAGCGTGCGGCTCAGAGCTTCTTCCCCCGTTCACACAAATGCAAGATACCATCGGGCAGGCTGGTGACTCTGCAAGGGCTCGTATCCGGCCCGCCAGTGAGTCACAGGGCCTGTGCCACACGGCCGCTGGTAGAGAGCCGAAGTCGCGGTTGCTACGGCAACGCAGCCCTGCAGGAAGGATGTAACGGAAGCGCATTGGTGATGAGTCGGCTCTGCAGAGCCGTTCTAGGGTTGTCGTCGCGGGCCGAGCAACCGTCCTGCGCCAAATTTTCCCGCTGGGCTTCCCCTGGTTGTCAAATTGGGTTGCTGCCATGCCAGGCCTGGGACAGAGGGTTGCCAGGCGACCCAAAGCATTGATCTGTTTGTTTACTAGGAAAATCCCTAGGTGCCCCCCCCCCCACACACAAAGTATTGTTGGAGACGCCCTCTGTAAATTTGTCCGTTTCTAAAGCCATGGGTGACACCTGTGCTTCATGTTGCCATGAGTCCCATAAGCTAATTTTGCACAAGAGAGGGAGGAAAGTGATTCCTTTGCCAGTCACCTTCTCTCTCTCATTCACACACACTCTCTCACTCTCTCTCTCTCTCTCTCTCTCTCTCTCACACACACACACACACACACACACACACACACACACACACACACAC
>JAJKFI010000090.1:414034-458888 GCA_029204185.1 Lerista edwardsae
CACACACACACACACACACACACACACACACACACACACACACACACACACACACACACCCCTCCTGTGCCCACACTCCTCCGAGTCCCCTCTCGGAGTGTTTACCACATTTCTGAGAACTGGCACAAGGCTGGGCATTGCCTGACTCCAGGGGCATAGCTAAAGAAGGGCAGTGGGGTGCAATTGCACTGGGCCAGAAGCTTTAGGGGGGCAACAAGCTGAGCTTGACACTAGTGGCCAAAATGGTGAAACCCTTGGTATGCATGAATAATACCATCATGATATATAGATCATTGCACTGGTAATTTGATGCAGAATGCAGTGAAACAAGCCAGAGTGTAATATCTTCATTCTATCAAAAGTTGTGGCCAAAAAACCCCGAGATGCCTTGGCCAATCCAGGTTAGCCTTGTCGAGCACTGGCTGGCAGCAGCATCTCTAAGGCTTCAACGAGGGGTCGTTACGGGCCCGACCTGAGAAGACGGCTAGGGATGAAACTTGAGCCCTTCTGCATGCCAAACTCACGCTCTTCCCCCGAGTGACATAGCCCTTCCCCCAAGAACTGCCTGCTCATCGCCTGTGGTTCTTTGACTCACTGTTCTGGGTGGGGTGGAGGAGCACATTGGCCTGCTTGCATTCTTTGCTTGCTCCCTCCATTGGCTTCACTCTGCAGAGCAACCCACTCACTTGGCTTAACTTAATGTTGGCTGTGCGTTCCAGAATGGGAGCAGGTTAATTTCACGGTGGCGGTCAGTTCCGATGGCTTGCGTGTGCCTTTCCTGCTTCAGCTCACTCACTCACTCACTCACTCACTCACTCACTCACTCACTCAATCAATCAATCAATCAATCAATCAATCAATACCTGGTGGTGGGAGAAGTAAACTTGCTGCACCAATAATTTGCAGGAGTCTTTTTGCATGCATGCCCATTAGCTAGACGTCACACACATGCGTACAAATTTGGATGCGGCCCTATGTAAGATTGCATCAAGATTCCTTTGATGCATTCTTCTGTCAATGCGCAGCTTTGCTGGGGGGTGGGTGGGTGAGAGGACAAAGACACAAAGATCTCGACACAAAGATCTGTGGCAAGCTCTAGAAATGGAAGAATGGAGACGTCCTTGTTCATTGGTTAGAAATACCAGAAACTGTTTTCTACTGAGTCAGAACCCCTAAGGCGTTGTCTAGACACTGACTGGCAGCGGCTCTCCCAGTTTCAAAACTCAAGAGTCTTTCCCAACCCTATCAGAAGACAGGGCCAAGGAGTATTCATGAGAGCTTCTTGTGAATGTATGGCCCCCTCCCTAGTTTTACTTTGGAGTCAAGACAAGGCATCTTGTCTTGACAAAAGGGGGGGCCTTTTGACTGTGCCGCCACCAGGAGAGGTGAGAGGGATGGCGGCCAGGAACAGGGCCTTCTTGGTGGTGGCCCCCCCCCCGACTTTGGAATACCCTCCTCTTAGAATTGAGAACTGCTCCCTCCTTGGCAATTGTTCGGCGGGGGCAGAAGCCCTTTTTATTCCGACAAGCTTTTAATTGTTGACAGGCTGGCTGGCTTTCTTTGTATATTCAGGATCCACGGGGCTTGTTTTAATGTTTTAAAGTTTTAAAGTTTTAATTATTTTAACATGGTTTTAATTATTGTTTTTTAATTGTCAAATATTGTGTTTTTATTGTATTTTATTGTTGTAAGCCACCTTGGGTGCCCTTGGGCAGAAAGGCGGGGTATAAATTAAATTAAATAAATAAATAAATAAATAAATAATAACAATAATCTTAGAACCCCAAAATGCAAGAGGAGAAACTTTCCAGGTGTAGCCCTTGGAGCAGGAGAGGAGTAGAGTGGTAGGCTAGAGGGTCCAACAAGAAGAGGGGAATGGAGCAGAGAGATGAGTAGAAGAGAGGAAAATGGTGGGCTAGGCCACCCGCTCATCACTGTCCTTTCCTCTCCACTTCCTTTTTGGTTCCTGTCCCCTCTAGCCAGAGCAAGGGGACAGAATCCCAGTGCGAGAGCCCACCTCTTTCTCAAACACCCTATGCGTGCCAGAGGACTTGGAGAAGCGGGAAGGTAAAAGGGTTTGGTGGACCCTGGCTGGGCAGTAACCCCAGCAGGCACTGTTGTGGCTGTTTGAGGCATCCCGGACCTACCCTGCCGGGCATTGTGGGAAAATTCCCACCAACCTCCTGCCATATCCCACACAGCACCTGCCGTGCGGTCTCCCGGCCCCGGCCCCAGTTTGTGGATCCGGGAGCGATTTGGAGAACGGAACACCACCCATCCACCCGTCCGTTGGGCAACTAGGCAGGGCTTGGCTGACCTGGCCAGGTTTCCACACGCTTGGCCTGTGGCCAGAACAGGAGGATGTGGAATCGGGCAAAGGAGGAATGCAATGTACTGTATGTCTTTGGTGTTGGCTGGAAATTGTGAGCGTTTTATTTCTTTTCCTAAGGCATAGGTCGGAGCGTCTTGAATCACCAAAGCTGGAAGTGGGGGGGGGGGAAACAAAACCAAAGGCAGTGTATGAAGTAAGCCTACCAAAGGGGCTAGTCCTCAGGATATGTGAATAAACAGCCTGCCCACTCATGATGAAGACTTTGCGGTCTGGAGGAAACTTTAAAAAAAACACCCCAAACCCTGACAGTTCTTTGGTTGCTTGGAGACTTGTTCCCCTCCAAGAACGAGACGATGACAAACCCGCTTGAAATATCTTCATTTCTCTCTTTCACTATTACCGCGTGGTGCTGTTATGATGCCCTTGGAATGTTTGACTAAGATGACTAAGACGGGGGGGCGGTAGTTGGGTGGTAGGTATTTGTTTGTTTGTTATGGGTCGTCCAGGCAACCAGCATCTGTGAACAAAGATGCAGCCCTCTGATCATTGAGGGGGAAAAAGTCCTCTGCATATGCTCAGAGGCTCTCCAATCAGATTTGCAAATGCTGGCAGACCTGCAGGGCTGACCCAAGACCACGATTCCCTCCTCTACACTTCCTCCCTTTCTTTTTCTTTTTTAACCAGAAAGGAGGAGCTGCAGAGGTGGGGCAATGGGTGCCACCCCACTGATTGCTACCTGAGGCAAACCACTCAGCTGACCTCGCTGAGGAGCCGGCCCGGCGACCCTGCAGCCGGATTTGCAAAGCCCGGAGGCGTTTGCGATGTTGAGAATCAAGGAGAGGGTGTGATCAGCTTGGAAATGGGCCGGGCTTAGCGGGTGACATATTTTCATTCTTTCGCTCTGGGGGAGAGTTTAAGAGTTGTGGTGCTGCGTGGGGAGGGGCCAGGCCTCTCCTTCGGCACTCGGCCTTCCGAGCTGAAAGAACCTGTTCCGCCATGGTGCACACAGGTTCAGTCTTGCCCTGGCCTCCTCCTCGCATGGGGCGCCTGGCTTTGCAGGGTGTGAAGGTGACAGCTCCAGGCTGGGAAGGGGGAGGGTGATAATAATAATAATAATACTGATGATGATGCAGCAAGTATTTATATACCGCCTTTCTTTGGCCATTAGATTGCTCCTCTGGCTTTAATTCAAGGCGGTTTACATAGGCAGGCTTTATTTCTCTAAACCCGCAAGGGTTTTTTACAAATTACAAAGAAGTTCTGTCTTTCAAGAACTACAACAACATACAGATGGAACTTCCGTGGTCTAGTCCTTCTTCCTGGCCACACGCTTGCCTTCCTGCTGGCTGGTAAACGGCTTCTCTGCTCCCACCAAAGAAACAGCTGGCCCAGCACAACTCCCCTCTCACAGGCAGCTGGAGGCAGCTCTTATCAGTCGCAATTCTTAAAGTCTGCCGCTCACGGAGACTTCCAGTCTTGTCGAACTGGCGACCTTCAGATCTTATCTTTGGGCAAATGGAGGCTTTGACCCTCTTGACTAAACCTCCTGCCCTCCCCCCCCTTGTTGTGACCCCCCCTCTTGTTGCTCCCATGTTCCGGGTGCCTCCAGCTTCTCCCTGCAAGACCTAGTGGGTGACTAGGAGGCTGGCCAGCATTCCACCAAGAATGCAATACTCCGAAGTAGGACCCATTCAACTCAACAAGACTTACTCCCTTACTTACCCTGTTCCACTCTGTCCCTAACATTCTGGCCCACAATTCTCTGATCCTCCAAACTGGTACAGGATTGCCACCTAAAAAAATAACAGACCCCCACGATCACACAAGCCTCTGCATGCCTACTCAGAAGTAAGTCCCATTGCATCCAAGGAGGCTTACGCCGGGGAAGAGAGTCTAGGCTCGCAGCTAAAATTGGCTCAGGATGATTTGGGATGAATTACTGTGATGGGTGAAGGCCTTGCCATGCTCTCCTTTCATGTGCTTCCCCCCTCCCCTTGCACCGTGGCTCTCGCCCCCCCCCACTCATTTCAGTCCTACAACAACCCTCTAAGGTAGGGCATCTGAGAGTTTGTGACCGGGTCCAGGCCACCCACTGAACTTCCACAGCAGAGGAGCAAGATTTGAACCCGTGGCTGAGTCCCTTTATAGCGACAGCACCGCATGCATGGTTGAACAATGCACCTCTGTTCCTCAGTGCAGGCATCATCCCACTCCCTGAAAGCTTGGGCTCTAATGCGCCCTCCTCCTGGGAGGCAGCACTGAAAACACACACACACGGAGCATGTTTAGGCACAGAGCGGGATCAAACATGGGAGTAGTCGAAGCCCCGAATCAGGCTGGGATTGGCAGGGGGAGGAGGAAGGCTTTTTAATTAATTTAGCAATTGATCTCCCGTTGTTACATGCAGGGCTGATGACACCAGCCTATTCAACCCATAAAACAGGTCTGTGCATTTCCCCCACCCCTCTGCGCACCTGTCTCATGTACGAGAGACAGATTTCTGGAACACCAATTTTGAGCCAAGGGATTGAGCTTCACTGGCAAAGTCCTCAGTCTTCTGCCAAGGAATGGGGCACATCTATTGTCACTTTTTTTTTTTACGCCAAGGAGTTCAGGGCGGGGCACATGGTTCCTTCGACGCCTTGTGTTCTCACAACAGCCCTGCGAGGCAGGCGAGGCTGAGAGAGAGTGCCCGGCCCTGGGTCACTCCAGAAGCTTCGCGGCTGAGCAGGATTTGAACCTGGAGCTTCGAGGTCTGTGTGCCGAACCACGACGCCGTTCTGAAGGAACAGGAGATGAGCTGGGGGAGTGTCTAATTCCAGTGTTCGGTCCATGGTGCTTTCGTGATGGAATTGCGGCCAGCCAGCTCCTTGTGCTACGCTCAGGGCTTGCCCAACTGGCAGGCAGGTTTTTGTTCACCTGGAGGCTGCAGGACGGACCCTCCGCACCTGAGATTGGGCGTGGCAGGTGACTCAGTTCTCCCTTTGTGCGAGTTAATAAGCAAAGCAGCAGCAGCTGTATGTCCTGGCAGAGGCAGAGGTGGAAAAGGGCCTGCGTTGGAAGTGGGAAGGGAAGGGACTGGGGACCTGCATCCTACATCCCTACGCTCAAACCTGCATCTTTGTAAATGGAGCAAACCTGCCGGCCCATCTGTGAGGCCAGCTGAGACAGGTGCCTCGGGCAGTAGATTGGCTGGGGCGCCCATCTCTGTCTGCCCCCCCTCTCCTCCACTGCTTCTCCCTCACGCTCCCTGGATTGGACAAGGAAGAGGAGGATGGAGCAGGAATGGATGTGTGGGGAGAGAGGTGGGCCAGACTGTCTCCAACACTCTAGCCACTCCTCCACCCTTCTTCCACTCTGACATTCTAACCCTCTCCTCCCCACGTCCACTCTACCTCTGACATTCTAGCCCACCACTCTCTGATCCTCCACACTTCCTGTTCCATTCTGTCCCTGATGTTCTAGCCCACCACTCTCTGATCCTCCATACTTCCTGTTCCATTCTGTCCCTGATGTTCTAGCCCACCACTCTCTGATCCTCCAAACTTCCTATTCCATTCTGTCCCTTATGTTCTAGCCCACCACTCTCTGATCCTCCAAACTTCTTTCACTTCCTCCCGTCCCCAATGCACTAGCCCAAGGTCTTGGGCCGGCCCTGCAGATATGACAAAGACATCCCAAGCCTCCAGTGCCCTCTGCGCTAAAGAAACCTGACCCCAGGGAAGGCTGTGCCTATGGAACTCCTCACCACTCAGGGGAGTGGAGCACACGAGCATCGAACAGTGCCGTCTGCGGCGTTAGGAAATGGTTAGATGTGCTGTATTGTATGTACTGCCTCTCATAAAGGCACACACCAATGGAAATTAGTGCAGCTTAGAAATCACCTATTCAACAGGTATTAATCACCTGGCAATCACCTATTCAACAGGTGATGTTGGGGGTGTCGTGAGCAACGCTGTTCTGTTTGCTGACTGCCATTCTCTCCTGATTCTGGTGTGGCTCGGTTGTCGATAGGGCTCAGGACCTGTTTGCTGACTTGGAATCTGAGTCACACCTGCAGAGGCAAATGTTGCGCCCAGATTTTTTTGAACCTACAACAGGTTTTCCAGACTTGGAGAGCAGACACACACCTGGCCCCCTCCCTGCATTACGGTAGGGAATGCCCCCACCTGTGCCCCTGTACAGGCTGCCTTCAAGCGCATATCAATGACAGAGCCCCATCTCCTGTGCCTTCTTACTGGAAGGCGATGGTGATGCATACAGAGACTCATACAGAGTGGCAGTAAACAGACTCTCTGCAAGGAGGGCAATTCTGCGGAGCCTTTGGCCAACGTGAATGTGCCTGTTGTCCCTGATGTGAAGACTGGGCAGAATGATGCCTCCCCCTACGCCCTCCCAGTGGAACAGTTTGCACGGCTAGAACGATCCATCGTTCAGAGACAAGCTGGGGCACCCTCCCTCTGCGAGGAGATAATTTTGGACACAGGAGTCCTCCACTCCACTGAATGGCTTGTGGCAACCTAGCACACTGTTTGGGGGTTGAGCAGATGCTGCTGCCGCTGACCGAGTCAGACCTTGGTACCTCAAGCTCAGCCTGGTCAAGCACTGACCGGCAGCAGCACTTTGGGGTTTCAAACAGAGGTCCTGGAAGGACCAGCCAGGGATTGACTCTGGCACCTTCCACACCCACCTGACCACTATGCTACGCTCCCCTTGCACAAAACCCTCTTTCTGGCCTTCCCCACCACAAGCACAAAGGATGCAAAGCATCTGTCGATCAGCTCAACCCCCTCCCCTCTCATGTGGGCAATTGTATGTGGAGCGATATTTCCACAGAATTCAGCTATTTATTTTTTTCTGTGCATGCAAACTGGAGAGATTTTTTTAAAGAATGCAATGCAATGAAATGCACAATGCTAGAAATAGGGCTAACTGTGGTTTGTGGGTTCCTGGCAGCCCGTGGTGAAAGGGGAAGAAGCGCTACTCCAGAAGAGTGGCCTTGATATTGTACCTTTTTTCTGAGCAGAAAGAAGGAAACGAGAGAGAGAGAGAGAGAGAGAGAGAGAGAGAGAGAGAGAGAGAGAGGTACGAACAATGCAAACTGTGTAGCATCTCAAAGTCATTTGGTGCCTGGGCCCAAAAATGTTTGGAACCCCCCAATGATAAAATTATTTTCAGAAAAATTCATGGCATTAATATTAATAATCAATATTAATAATATTTATTAATATTATTAATATTATTAAGACTAATGGCAATGTGCAATAAAAATAAGCACTGTCTGTTCTTATCACTGTTATTATTATTATTAATAATAATAACTACCATTGCTGCTACTCTAATAAGTGCGGACAGTGAACACTTTATGAAACTTTGCATATGTATAATCTATAGACTAACTTTGTGAGTCTGTTTATATTTGTCTAGTCATATCCAACAGTGCAATGCCGTATATAGAATCATACCAACAATGGAAAAAGGAGTTGAAAAGAAATGAGCTTTCTGATTATGAAGGACATTAAATGAGTGAAAAAGAAGTTTAAACATCTTGGGGCACCCCCTTGTCGCGCAGCGCGCCCCCTCCCAGACACCCACTTTGTACGCCACGGGGCAAACGTATTGAATGCTATGTTGAATCTAGAAAGAGCCAGAATGTGGCCTGATGGTGGATCTCTGAAAAAGAGCCCCCCCCACCTTGGAATGGCTCGGTCTGTTTCTTCTCAAACCCCTCCTCTCGCCTGCCAAAAAGTCAGGAGTGGCCCTGCCCAGTTCAGCCTAAAATTCGGCACAGAGGGCGGTGAGATTCTGAACAATCCTGCCTGGCTGCAAGCTTTGCCTCAGTGCACTGCTCGAGGGCAGGAGGGAATCCCCTTCTCTTCTTCCTCCTCCTCCTCTTCCCGCACAAGGCTCATGCGCTGTAGCGCATAGTTGCTGTGGAAACCAGCACATAACAGAGGCAAATATTGCGAGAGCCGGGCTGGGTTGCCAGGGAACTGGGGCAAATGAAAAGGATCGGCGGGCCCAAAACAGGCCAGGAGGGAAGCCCCGTGTCCCTTTTGGGAATGACTTAGCAGGGCGCCTTTGGCTCCAAGGAGGTGCCTGATTGAGGTTCGCTTGTGACGTCACAGCCCAGGGATACCCAGGCAGTGAGGAATCGCCGAGGGAATGCTTTGGGCATGACTGGCTAGGAAAAGCCTGGACTGGGTGGGTCTTTTCCTCCTTTTGCGGCAGCGACTTCAGGCTGTTGAAAGGATTTCCGCAAAGCAAAGGCTTTTCCTGTTCCACTTTGCTGGGGGCCTTGGGAAAGAGCCCTGCCCTTCGTAAACCCATGGCCGCCCCTTCTCCATGCCATGCCATGCCATGTGCAGGCCAAGGGTACCTCCTTAGGGAAGACTGTCTGCACATTGGGACTGCTAGTAAGGACACTGCTTTGGAGGGATGCCCGGCGGCTGTCGTTCGGAAGTGGTAGCCGGAGTGCGCCAGGAGATGAACGTGTGTGTTTAATGTGCCCTCTTATTCCTGCCGTTTTGTCGCGTCTCCCCAAGACTTATGCCCAGGTGGCATACCATGACACGTTTGCCCACAGTTAGGGGGAAAATCACACCTGCAGTCCCTTGCCTGCAACTGATCTCTGGGTCAGTGCATCCGTGCAGCTGATCTCTGGCATATGCAACACAGCCAAGGGGGAAACTTCTGCTCTCTTCGGGAGGGGGAACTGGCTGCCACAAGCAGGGGGAGGTCATCCTTGTTGGTCGTGGGTCTGGGGGGAAAAAAAGCCACATGTACGGAGCCTTCTCCCCAACTGCTTGCAAGCCTTCAAAAAAAGGCTTCTGCCGAGCAGCGTTTGCTAATTAAGCCTTCTGCAAGCCAGGCACTAATTAGATGAGCGAGCTTCGCTTGCTGGCGCCGGGGAGCCTGCCGTGCCTGGCAAACAGTGATTAATTGCACCGTACCCCTGTGCTCGTGAGGCCATGTGTGAGAGGCGCTGAGCAAAGAGGAAAAGCATGCATGCTGCGAAAGGACAAAACCAGCCCCCAAACCAGGCACTCTGGCTGTCGTCTTAACCCCCCCAGTGTAGACGTTTGCCTACTTTTACAACCAGGACCCATCAGGGCTTGCAACCTGCAATGTAACCTGTGATGGATTCCATCAATCTAGCCCACCCTCTTATCAAGGCATCGAAGCCAGGCCCCATCACCACATCCTGTGGCGAGGGGTTCCACAGATTAAGGATGCACTAGTTGTTTAAAGAAACAGTTTCCTTCGTCGGTTCTAAACTAAACTGGGTGTCCCCTCGGTCTGGCTTTGTGAGAGAGGGAAAAGAACAGTTTTTACCTTGGCTGTTTGGGGAAGACCGCATCCAGTTCTAGTCACCATCTTGCACTGTATCTCGAGAGAGGACAGAGAGAAGTTTCTCACTCTCCCAGTGCCAACGTTAGGGGTCATCCAGTGGAGGTGATTGGCGGGAGATCGAGGGCAGCCCAAAGGAAGGCCGTTTTTACCTGGCGCATAACTGATCTGTGGAACTCACTGCCACAGGATGTTTGGATGAATGATAGCATGAAAAGGGGAGGGGACAATTTTGCAGGGGGTTAGCAGCCATCCTGGGCTCTTATGACAGCAGCATAGGACCTCCTTGAGTGGGGGGTCTGAATGCCCCCTGTTGTGGTTGGGTGGGTGGGTGCCCTTATGCCTTCATGTGGACTTCTCAACATTGGTCACTGCTGTCAACAGGGCTGCACCGGTCTGGTCTTCCGCCCCAGTCTGGTCATCCTATATCTTGTGGCCATGAGTTCCGCACACCAACACTCTTTCATCTGTTAACACCTCCACTGCTCCACCTCCAATGTGCTTTTCCCCTCTTCCAAACCCAATGCTGACCAAGGAAGCGGTGTGGCTCGAAGCCCTGTTGGCTTTGTTGATTTTTTTTTTAAAGCCACCAACCTTTAAAACAACGAATCCCTTCCCCAAACCCGATGATTAACATCATCTCAATAGCTATTTTCCTCCCCTCGTCCGGCCGGAGCCTGCCAGCCTCCTGCTCTGTGTGAGGTGATGTCTGTTTAGCGTTCCCACTCAGCAGAGGTCTGGGCTTTAATCCGGTTTTTTCTGTTATGGCTACAAAGCAAGGTTTTAATTGTAATTAAAGACTCAAGCCTTTGTGGGCTTCACTTAGACTTCCCAGGCTGCTAAGGAATAGAAGGCTGATTACCGGTTTCACAGAACGAGAGGCGAGAGACATTTTTCCTCCTCTCCTGCAATATTAAAACTTAGGGTGGTATGTGTGAGTGTGTGTCTCCCAGCAAAGGTGACTGGCAATCATTTCTGGACGAAACCAAAGGAATGACTTTCCTTGCTCTCCTGTGCAAAATTAGCTTGTGGAACTCATGGCCACATGAAACACAGGTGTCGCCCATTACATGGCTTTCAAAACACACGAATTCACGGAGGGCGTTTTCCAACAATGGTGATTTTTCTTCTTCTTTTATTTCTTGGCAAGAGGCCTGTCCCACTTTTCCCAAAATGCCGGCCGACACAAAATGCTGCAAAAAAACAACAAAACAATCCATTTTGGGGGTGAAAAAAAAAAACCTGTGACAGAAGTACGGATGCGATTGCAAAAGCATGAGGAAAGAGAGATCAAAACCATGCTCTCCAACAGGCCAATTAGCTGTGATAGCTACATGTAACCTCGTCTGTACCCAATAGCATAGCTAAGGCATAGCTAAGGTCAAAGAAGATTTTGTAGCCCCCCACCTTGAACAAAAATCAAATTTAATTAAGTAAATAAGTAAATAAATAAAAGGTTTTCTGGTGGTAACTTGTCCCCATCATAACTTTCTCCTGCTGTTCGTCAAATCATTTTCAAAGGCTTCCAAGCGAGCAGCCACCACCACAGCCAGTGGCAGGGAGTTTCACAGGTGAATGATGCGCCTCTGTGCATCCTGCCGCACATAGATGCAAGGGGTGGCGGTGGCTGGATGGTTTGCCCCTGATAGGTAGCAGAGGGCGACTCCAGTATTTCAGCTGAAGTGGTTTTCATGATATGTATAACATATAAACAAGTTGCACTTTCTGGGTATTTATAGCTGGGGGAGAGAGAGCGAGAGAGAGCAGGTGGTTTTATTTGAGGAAGGGCTTGTCGCTGTGGCAAACAGAAATCGGTGAGCATTGTTCATGGGCAACCAACAGGAAGCTTGTGGCCAAGAACACACCCCTACCTAGTCCCCTCAATGCTTACTTCCTACTGTACCCCTGCTAACTGGGCAAGAGGCACTTTTCCAAGTGGTGTTTCTCTTACGTTTAGCAAGGGGAGAGTAATTGTCCCTCTTCACCCCTGCGCAGTCTTTCTAGTGGCTGTTGCTGGTGGTTTGCCTTTTTTTTTTTTTTTTTTTTTTAAGATTGTGAGCCCTTTGGGACAGTTAGCTGATTAACTGTATTATTATTACTATTTGCCTGTAAACCGCTTTGAGAACTTTGTGTTGAAAAGCGGTATATATAAGTACCTGTTGATTGATTGATTGATTGATTGAGTTCCAGAGCTCAGCTCACCTTTGTAGAGGCACCTTTATGCAGCAAGGTTGTTCAAGTTCAGCTCGAGAATTTGGGATAGGAAGGATCACCCTGATTAATTATTATTATTATTATTAATATTATTATTATTATTATTTGCACAACTAAAAACAGCAAACAAAACAGACACAACTAAAAAAGCAAACAGACAAACTACATAAGAAAAATAAACCAATAAAAACTAAAAAAAAATTAGGCAAGCATCGAGTAATACATCTAAGGCTGCAATCCTAACCTGGACGGCACAATTAGGCCAGCAAAGTTTGGCCGGTACAAGGGACCCCGTGAAGCGCATTTGGACCACTCTTGGAGTCAGAGAGGCCAGCACACAGACGTGTGTGACTCCGAGAGTGGTCCAAACGCACTTTATGGTGGCCCTTATGCTGTTCAAACTGTGCTGGCCCAACTCCAGGTTAGGACTGTGCTCCAAGTCATTCCCAGGGGGGCTCTTTTCCAAATATCCACCATCAGGCCACCTCCTGTGGCAAGGAGTTTCACAGATTAATTATTTGCTGGATTAAAAAAAAAAGTATTTCCTTTTGCTGTCTTTGGGGCCCAGAACAGAGAACGGAAGGTGTGTCCATCCTGCATGCCACCGAGAGAAACCCATCAAGGTGGTTGCCTGCCATGGCTAATCTTGCCCACTCTCCAACAGCTTCCAGAACCCAGGTGGGAAAAGGCGGCTCTGTTTCACCTTTCCAAGCCTGGCAGCCAGCTGATGCGCGGAGGTAGACTGCCCCTGAACCTGAAGGCGACATTGTTCACTCAGCAAGGCCCCCAGTTTGTAGCCCCCCCCAGATCTGCCGAAGGTGGTGAAAAGCCAGCAGAGCAAATCTGAAAAAAGATTTTCAAGATTGCAAGAGTCACAAGCCGGCTGGCGAAGTGGAGCCTGCAGATTCAGCAGCAGTCTACCGCAGCATATCCTCTGCAGAGAGGGGTGGGATGGATGATCGGGGTGTGCGCGTGGGAGCCCCGCTCGTGGAACCTGGAGGCTGGGATAGCCTGGCCTGCTCCGGGAAGGCTCTGCTTTGGAGCGCAGGCTGGTCCCAGATCAAGGCTTGCTGGGGTTGGCTGTAGAGAGCTCAGGGCTGTCGCTCGCTCGCTCGCTCGCTCGCTGCTCCGCTCCGCTCAGCCCGGTCCCTCCCCTCCTCAGCCCTGGGAAGGGGAGAGCGGCACACCCAGCCCGGGCGAAGTTACAAGAGCCCAGCCCTGCGCCGGGAGCTGCCCACTCTCTGTGCTCCTGCGGCAGGGACCTCGCGCTCTCCCGGAGCCCGCCGCTCCGCCACCGCCTCCAGGAATCGAGGGCTGGATCAGGGGTCTGGACGGTACCGGGACATTGCCTGGCATGGCCGTGCCGGGCAGCTGAAGACCACTGACCCACAGGTACCACCGCCCGGCGGGGAAGGGGGGAGAGGAGCAGGCCGCGCCGTGCGCAAGGGGCACATGTGCGCGGGGCCAGGGGCAACCACAGGAGCTGTGGCGCCTGTTTGGGGGAGCTGTGGGGCGAGCGTGGGGTGTCGTGTCATGGGGGGGGGCTGTGCTGAACCCCCCCTCCCTTCCAAGTTTTTTTGTGTTCAGCTCCGTGTGCTTTTTGCCAGAGGCTCGCCACATCGTCTCCTTTGCAAGCAAATCGAGTCCTGGAATATATATATTTTCTCTCCTGCCATTCACGTTGGCAGAGATCTCGGGGGGCAAAGCGTTGCCCGGAAGGGGGGGGGCCGTGCCCTCTGCCATTTGCTCACACACCCCTCCCCGGGCACCTCTGGCCAACGCCCTTGGCACGCGAGAAATCCTGCCTCTCCGCGCTCTCGCAGCCCCGGGAACGTCTTTGCCGAGTTGGTGGAAACTTTGCGAAGTGCGTGGGTCTGGGAACGCCGCTCCGGGCTTGGCTGCAGGGGGAGAGGGGCTTGGCCCAGGGGGTGGGTGGGAACCCCCCGACTCAGATTTGCAGAAAGCCAACGACATAACTGACTTGGAGTCACTTTTGTGCGCGCGCACTCGTTCCTGTTGGGTGTGGACCCACAACTCTTGGGGGCAAGCAATCGGGGCGGGTGCGCCCCCTAAATACGGAGAGAAGCTGCTTTACCTCATAATGTAGGGTGTGGGGGGCTGGCTGGCTGTGTGCACGTCAAGGAGCGCCACCTACGTGTGTGTCCGGACTCCGTGTGCGGGGCGCGCTAGGGGCTTGTTTACACGAGATGGGTCTGCCTGATGTTATGGGGGGGGGGACGACATGCGGCGCCGTGCAAGGGGTTGCTTGGAGGAGGTGGGGTCTGTCGTTGTACGGGGGTGGGGTGCGGTGGGGGCACCGCGCCTACGCACATGGCACGACTTGGGAAGTTTCTACGACTGCCTGCAAGGCGTTGGCTGACTCCGGAGTGACTCCCGTTTCCCTCCGACGTGGGGTGGGAGCCGGATTGCAACCTGCGTGCAAGGCAGAATTGAGAGAGGAGGGGGGATGTTTTCAAGGGTTGGGGTTGTAATGCGTACCCTGCTTCGGTCTGGGTTTTTTTTTTTTTTTTAAGTTATTATTTGTGATCAGGAGCGACTCCCTTTTACACTGATTCAGGCTAGAAGGACTTCACGTCGGCAGCCTTAGCCCAAGCGCAACTGGACCGGGTTGGAAGGGAGGCAGGGGCAAATCTATACGGTTTAGAACCCCCTTCCCACTTTCTGTGCGCCTTGAGAGACGGTGATTCGGTTCGCTTAATCCGGAGCGACCGCCTTTTGGGGGCGATTCGATTTTGCACCTACGGGAATGGCGAATTGGGGAGGGGGGGGATAGACACACGCGTTGTGAATAGAAAGGGAGCTATGCATTGATCGCCCCTCTCCTTTCCAACACACCCGTCTAATCCGGATTGGGCGGGGAACCGGAGTCGCACCGCTCTTTTCCACCTTCTTCTCAACTTTTTTCTTTCTTTGCAGTTTTGCTTATATTAACTTTTGGGGGAAGGTGCGGGGGTGAGGGAGGCAGCGCGGACTGGAAGTCAGTCACCGAGGCTGCCTGGCTCCGGAGCTGGCCCTCTGGGTGGGGAAGCTCCGCCCCCTCCCCAATTGGTCCCCTCCTCCCGATTTGGCCTCCCTCCAACAGACTCTGGAATGCGGTGGTTGGAAAGATTGACTAATACGAAGCAGGCTTGTTTGCTAGGCCAGCCGGGCAGCGAGGGAGGGGCCGAGCCCAGTTCCCCCCAAAAGCGGGGGAGGGAGCCGGGGTGGGGTGGGGGTGTATGTGTGCAGCAGTGGGTGGGCCCTCCAGGAAAAGACCCTTCTCCAGGTGCCGTGTGTTGACTTTGAGACCCGAGCACATAGGCAGCATGGAAACATGTTCATGCGCCACTGCCGCCACTGTGGGGTGGTGCCCCTTCTCACAAGTAATGTAGACCTGTGGGCCTTTCCGGGTGTGCAGCTGTTGCACCTTGTGGCAGGGCTGGGGAGGCTCTGTGGAGGCGGTGTGGGGAAAGACCTTCCTCCATGCGCATGCGCATCTCACATCTCCCCATGTGCCTGTCCTGGGGGCAGCTCCGCTGGGACATGTGCAGCCGAGACAACGCCGTACTGCTTTTCACTGCTTCCCTTTCTCGTCCCTGCCTCCCCAATCCCGAGTCACAGACTGTAAGCTCCTTGGGGCGGAGACCTAGGCTTCCACTCAGTGCAAAGAGCCACACACGCGGCAATGATGCAATTCTGAGTGCCGGAAATCCTCTGTTGAGACTGGGACTGCACTTCCCCCCCCCCCCGTCGTGAGCTCTTTTTGCACGGGGAGCCCCGTGATTTATTTTTGCGGTTTAACCCCCTTTGTGGAACTGTGTGGGGAAGCCGTTCAGAACTATTCCTAGTAATAACACGGCACGATGGAATCTAATAAAAGAATATCTGCCTCCCACGGCCCTGCAGAAGGCAGGCTGCACTGCCTGTTTGGGAGCAGATTGGGGCAGAGACCTCTCTTTACAGATATCCCTCTCGGGAAAAACTAAAGGCGGAGCTTAATCCCTCCCCTCCTACCGATCCCGAGTCGTCGTGATGGGCTCCTTCAAGAACGATCCACCGTGGCCGTTCCTCCATAGGTCCGGATCTAGACTGTAAGCGCCTCGGGGCAGGGACCGACGTTTGTGGAAAGCGCCAGGGGCGGCCATGAGCAGGAGCTCCCAAGAGCAGGAGCTCCTCTGCCGATACCAAGACTGCAACTTTTGTCATAGCGAGTGTCGGACTCCACTGTCGGGTAGGTGTGGCTGGAGCGCACTGGTTCGGTCGATGGCTGCTGTGGTTTCCACTATTCTCCTGCGTGGTCAGGAGTTTTTCTTTCTTTTTGCCTTTGATGGGTGTGGCTCCTCCATCTCTCTCGGGGAAGCCGTAAATGCCCTGAGCACGTTGTGTGTTGCCAACTCCCAGCGGCTTTCTGGAGCCTCTGCCTTTCGTCAAGGGAGCCAATTTGGGGCTCCAAAGAGCATCTTGTGCAAACTGAAGGGCCTTTTCTGCTCTCCAACTGGAGTCTGGGTTGCTGGGTTCCCAGTCTAGACCCCCACTGGAATGGACAGGGGCTGAAAATGGGTGGCAGACGGCCTTTTTAGCTCTCGGTTTGCCGCCTGGAGGCCAAATGCCCTGGAGGACGGAGCTGTCGGGGGAGCAAAAAGGGTGCTTTGTGCGACTCAACAGAAGGAGCAGAGAAGGGTGCCTCAGGGGGTGCCACTGGGTCAGACCTACAGATGGCTTGGAGAATGGACTCAGATCGGCCAGGGAGGGGAGTGCTTGATTCTGCAGGTCGAGATTTGTTCAACAGTGACGCCCCTTTCTTGGTGACAGTGGCATCCCAAGGTCATTTGGCCCCCGGGGTACATGCGTTTGGGGCACCTCCCCCATGGCAAAATTATTGCCGGTAAATGAAATAAATAATAATAATAATAATGGCCAGAGACGAAGCACAGGCAGTGAACATTTTCCCTTATTGAACTTTGTGTCTGTAGCTAACATTGCTATGCTAACTTTGCAAGCTCGTCTATTTACATTTGTGTATTTCTAGACAACTAGATTTATTTCTGGGTTTTTCTAGATTTTTAGATACATTTGTATATTTCCAGATAACTTTTTGTGCCTTTGTATTTATCACCATAACAATAAACGATGGAAAAGGAAGCTGAAATGAGTTTGCTGCTTGAAAATAGAAGTTTAAATATCTTGGGGCAGCCCCTCGGATACCCCCCTGAAGGTTGGCGCCCAGTGCCAGCACCCCCCCCCCCGCCGTCTGCTTTGTATGTCTTATAAAGTCTTGTTGTAGGGCTGGAAAAAAACTTCTTGTCTGAATCCCTAGATTGATGCTGCCAGTCCGTGCTTGACAACATTGAGAGATGTATTGATTGATATATATCTATTGATCTGTCAGGCAAGTAAAGAGCCTGGCTTTTGATGGTCTGGGTGGCAAATGGGTCTTTAGGCTGCCATCATGCCTAGGCAAAGGTCCGCTGGATTCAATGCTGTGCAGCTGGGATCCCTGCATCTAGACACCTAGCACGCCAGGGAGAAGAACCTGACACGCTAGTTTTCTCGGTGTGGGGTGTATGTGGAACGTTTGAGAACATGAGTCCCTGCAGGCAACCGGATGAGAAAATTTGCCCTTGGAGGTGTGCATTGCAAGACCAAAGGAGGAGACCTCCTAAAACTGGTTTCCCCAGACGCCGGACTTGATTAAGGCCCCGTTGTCCTCCTGTCATCCTCAGTGGCATTCCATGTGCCTTAAAAAACACAAGTGTGTCCCTCTTCCCCACCTCGGCCCATGAGATCTACTCCCTCCCATGACTGTGCTTCTTCTTTCCAAATGCCTGGCCTAGTGGCAGCTCCGTCTTTTGGGGGGGGGCCCTAGAGCATCACCTTGCCAGGAGCCCCCCCATGGTGCATTGCCCCCCATGCGCATGAAAATGTGTGCATGTTCCCCACAGCTACCTCCTGTCCCTCCTCCCCACAAGCTGGCTTCTTGGGCAGTGTTGGGGAGCAGCCACAGCAAATGCAACCGTAACTTAGGGTTCAATGGTGGGGGGGGGCAGCTACATCCCCAGGGGTTGGCCAGCCATGGATGTGGGCCCTTGCCCGAACAGGGGTCCCTGGCATGCGCCTTACCCCCTGTCCTGTCCTGCTCTCCCAAGCACACCATGTTACTGTGCCTTTGCACGATGTGTCCCCTTTCCAACTGGGGTTGTTGACGTCACAGGACTGGGGCAGGCAGAAAGGCAGCCAGGTGACATTCGTGTGTGTGGTCCAATCAGGAGGTCTTCTAGGCCGGAGCCTTTCCAAGAAGGGTGACGTTCTTTTGGGGGCTGGTGTCCTTTTGGGATGGGCGTGTTTCGGGCTCTGAATCAGGCCTCTGGCTCCAGATTCCAGAATTCCGCTCTGCAGAAGAGCGCTGGACTTTGGGGGAATTTGACTCCTGATTGTCAGGATTTGAGTTTGATTTTTTTTCTTGGCCCCATGGGTAGTCCTCACTGCATTGACCCCAAAAGCTGGTATAGGAGATCAATGTCTTTTCCCCTCTTGAAAAGGGAGGCGGCAACTCCTCGCTCACGAGTTTGGTGCACGTGCGAGGCTAGAGCAGCCTCAAGTTCCTGACGGAAATCTGCTTCAGCGAGCATTGCAGGGCCCCGAGATTTTGCTTCCAGGATTCTTGTCCAAGATTCTTGTGGAGGCTGTTTTGGAGCGGACTGGTGGCCTGCCAGCTTGGATTAGGTTTTGGAGAGGAGACTGATGAGAGATAAGTCGGCCCCAGAGCCGAGGAGGCCCACCAAAGGTGCCTGGGCTCGCACTTACAGCGCAAAATGCTTCCGTGCAAAATATAGTGTGCGGTTTTGCGCTACAGCACAAGATCACTGCCGTGCAAAATCCAGTGCAACGTTTTGCACTCGCCTGCAGTATTGCTTCCGTGCAAAATACGGTGCGACGTTTTGCCCTGCCCTGCACTCTCGCTTCCGTGCAAAATACAGTGCCACGTTTTGCACTATTGTGCAAAATGAGATGATCGGGATGGGGGGCTTAAGATGAGAGACACGGACCCAACGTGAGAAATTTTTCCAAGATTTCTCACGTTGGTACTGGCTGCATGCAACATAGTTAAAATTCTGTGCCATTAAAATTCTGAAAAGGAATTCTGCCACCTGTACAGGTATCCTCCCAGTATCCACTGGGGTTCTGTTCTGGACCCTCCCGTGGAAATCTGAAACCGTGGATACTGGGGGTGCCTTTTTAAAGATAGGGGAACGTCAGTGGTTTGGCTGCAACAAGATTTTTAAAAAGGGGAACATTAAAAATATTAATATTAATATTAAATACTAATTTATTATATTAATATTTTAATAGGCATCCTTTTTAATAGGCACCCTAGTATCCATGGTATCCGTGGATACTGAATCAGTGGGAATATGGCGAGTAGCGGAGATTGCACGAGGCTGCCAGATTTATGGAAAAGCTCAGGCTAAGGGTTGGTTTAGGTGGACTAAAGGCTAATCTGCTGCTGCACACCTGGAAAAGGGGTCCTGGAGGTGAAAGCGACAATGTGCTGTGGTGGGACACCTGTGTGTTTGTCAAGGGTGTGTCGAGACCAAGGAACCTGTGCGCTTGTGCGTCGTGTGCCAAGGTGATCGAGGAAGAAGATGCTGCTTGACTCTTGGTCCTTTGAGAGCTGGTTTTTCCGGGCCTTATTAAGAGATATAAAATCATCAAGACTAATGAGGCTTTTTCTTGCCAGGAGGGGTAATTGAGAAAGAAAGGGCTTTTTGCACATTATGTTGCGTGCATGCCTGCGCATGTGGACTTGTGCTTGAGAGTTGGGCTGAAATTCAGTGTGTAGAGTGTGCATCCTGCTGAGCATGCTTCTGTGTGAGAAGCACTGAATGCACATTCAGATCGACATTCATAGAAGCGTAGAAATACTAGCGGGACCTTGGAGGTTCTCTAGTCCACCCCCTGCTTGGTACGGTAAACGTGGCGTATCCCGCGCATGGCTTGAAGTGTAATGTACAAATGGATTGAAAGAAAGAAAACAAATTAAAGACTGGATTTTGCCGGGCGGGGGGAGGGGGGGGCTCACCCATGTCTGGGCTGTACTGCTTCAGATGGCAAGTTGGGGCTCACATGACTGACTGTTCCATTTTCCAAAAATTCCCTGGACAGAGAAAGCTAAACTATCAGGGAGAAAGTGGTTCTTCTCCCTGGCAGGCTAGATTTCTGTGTGCATGGAATGGGCCTTTCCCCCTTTGCTGCTGCTGCTGCAGCTATGATGATGATGATTATGATGATGCCAATAATATGCATGGGCTTTTACAATAATGTACCAATAATAATTTGGCCAAAAGCGCACCAAGGAAGAAATGGGGGCTGCTCCGTGAAGGCCCTGCAGAAAGTTTTGCAGAAAGTCTCAGGTTTGATCGCCGGCATCATCTCCAGGTAGGGCTGAGAAAGACCCCTTGTCTCAAATTCTCCTGAGCCGCTGCCAGCCTGTGCTTGGCAACGCTGAGTCAGAGAGAGCAGGACGCTGACTCAGCAGGAAGCAGCTTCCTTGATAAGGATCGGCAACTGCGTGCAGTGCATTTTAAAGGCATGAAGGCTGCAGTCTCCTGCCCCAAGGAGCTTGCAAACTCACATCCGAGACGGTGATGGCCCTAGAGATGAGATAGACACGGCCACGTGCGGTTCAGTTAGGCAGGCCAAGGAATTTTCCCAGCCCAGATATAGGCTTACTGCCTCCGTGAGAATTCGGTTGAAAAACCAAGTGGGCTTGTGAGAATTAGTTTTCCCTGATTTGAGCTGTTTTTGGAGCCAGAGGGGGGCATAATTGGGGTTGATCCCCTGGTGCCGAAGATGGCATGCCAGATGCGTCAGCATTTCAAGGGTATGCAAACAGACCAGCTTGGCTCAAGGTTCTAGTCCTCAGGATTGTCAAGAACATGGGAAGGAGGGTTTCCAGAAAATCAAAGGAGTTTAGGGGGCTGTAGCGGCTTCTGGGCCCTCCCCTTTTCCGGGACTTGCAAAGTCTGCAGAAACCATGTAAAACAGAAGCAAACCAGTTTGCTTTGCAAACCGAGATGGTTTTAGCGCAGGGTAAATATGCCTAGAAAAGGACTGTGCTGTTTTGCAGATCGTGCGCGCGACGGGTGTTAACGTATTGAGATAGGAAGCCCAGATTGTTCCCCCTGGACTTGAGTCAGGGGAATGTTAACAGCAGGGCCAGCAAAGTTTGGCTGGCACAAAGGCCACCGTAAAACGTGTTTGGACCACTCTCTGAGTCAGGGAGGATGGCGCATGTCTGTGTGCCGGCCTCTCTGACTCCAAGAGTGGTTCAAACGTACTTTATGGTGTCCCTTGTGCCGGCCAAACTGTGCTACCCTAACTGTGCCAGCCTAACTCCACATTAGGATTGTGCCCTGTGGAACGCCTTGCCACAGGGTGTGCTGAGGGAGTCAGGGAGGATGGCTCACGTCTGTGTGCTGGCCTCTCTGATTCAGAGAGTGGCCCAAACATACTTTACGGTGGCCCTTGTGCTGGCCAAACTTTGCCAGCCTAATTACGCCTGCCTAACTCCAGGTTAGGATTGCGCTCTTAGTGGTTTTTGACTGCGGAGCTGACCAATTTTCGAGCACGGTATGACAACCCGTGCACCCACTGTTCCTAGCCTTCTCCTCCAGTCCTCTTCAAACCCTCCCTTTTCTCATCCGGAGCGTGGGAGTGGGGCACTGGAAGCAAGCGGGCACCCCTGCCAATCTGGTCCCTGAGGCGACCATCTCAGTCGGCCCCTTCCATGAGCCGGCTCTGAGAACGCTCCACTATGTTACTGTGCGTGAAGTTGATGCAAGGAGAGGAGACAGGACCACGGGAATCCTGGGGGTGGAGAAGCCGTCGGGTGGGGGCCCGGCTGGAATGCGGGATGCCCAGCTCGACTGGCTGCTCAGGGTTTGGCAAGGCAGTCAGGAGCCGCTTTCTGCGGCTCCCTTCTCTCGCTGATCCTCTTTTTCATACCCTTATCACATTCATCTCCCATGCATGTTTCCCTGGGCCTGTCCCAACACAGTGGCTGTGATGAGCTGGGAGCTCCGGGCGGTGCCAGCCCCCATGCGCACTCCCTGGCTCACCCTGCGCCAGCGAACAGACAAAAGGAAACGCAGCCAAGCGCTGGTTTCTACCCTCTCGGCAGCCATCGCAGGAAACAAGCTGGGACAAGTGGGTGCAACAAAAGAGCGAGGATGTGCCCTGCAAGCGTCTTTGGCCAAGACAGAGTGCACAGGCCGCGGTGTGTTGCAAGAGTTGTGGTGAAGGGGGAGCGCTGCTTATGCGACGGTCTGGTTTGGCAGGCTGCCCCGACTCAGCCTCAGTCTTCCCTGTCTGTAAAATGGGGAGAATGAGGGCGCAATCCTAACCTGGAGTTAGGCCAGCACAGTTTGGCCGGCACAAGGGCCATCCCAAAGCATGTTTGGACCACTGTCGGTGTCAGGAAGGAAGGCGCACGTCTGTGTGCTGCCAACTCTGGCTCCGAGAGTGGTCCAAACACACTTGACGGTGGCCCTCGTGCCGGCCAAACCTTGCTGGCCTAACTGTGCTGGCCTAAATCCAGGTGAGGATTGCGCCCTGAGACTTATTGTACAGTGGTGTTGTTAGGGGGAAACTCAAGGTGGTGCGCATGACGCATTTCATAGGGTCACAGTGGCGGGGGATTTTGATCTGAGCATGCGTGCACATGCTGCTTTGTAAGTGCAGAGAGTCCCTGCCCCAAGGAGCTCCCTAACAGGTCCAAGGGGGACAAAAGAGGGAGGCGTCGGCAAGGTCAGTGAGCCATCTCCAGGGTCAGGCATGTGTCCTCTTCCTCTGCAAGACGTGTGTGAGGTGCGTCGATGGATGGCACGTTTGTGCATAGCGTAGTTGCATGCGCACATGTGCGCACTGGAGGCTGTGGGGGCTTGTCTTCTGTCTAGAGCTGTGGAGGGGCTGTGATCTATTAGGAGCGCCCAAACCGTGCCCGCTATGCTTTGCCCCGCCGGCAGCTGCGCCACTGCGCACTGCCTGCCTGTGACTCTCCACTGCCCAGCCCATGCTCGGGAGCCTTGCGAGAGACCCTTGGGCACACCTCTCGGATTCCAGCCTTGTTTCCGAAGGTGCCCAAACCGTTTGTTTTGTGCAAGTGGCGGCCACAGGCAGTCGCCGCATTTGTGCGCATGGCAGAGGTCTGAGAGCGTCGACTGCTTGTGAGCAATTCTGGCATGACGTCAGTGGTGAAATTCAGCCAGTTCTCACCAGTTCTGCGGAACCGGTTGCTAATTTTAGGTTGGGAGAGGGAAGAAAGGCAGCGGATGGCCCTGGAGGACATAGAACCGGCTGTTAATTTATTTGAATCCCACCACTGCATGACGTGGTCCTGAGAGGGGAGCATCAGAAGCAGCTGCCGTCAGAGTCCAGCCTCGCTGAATCCCGTTCAATATTTGCAGCACAGGCTGGCAGCAGTTCTGTGGGAGGGTTTTTTCCCCAGCTTGATCCCTGAGCTACGGCGTGTCTACAGAGAGCTCGTGCAGGGGCTCAGGCCAGATTTTTTCAAAATCCACCCAACACTGGCAATAGCTGATGAAAGTCTAGCCGGGTGCAGAGGGCAAAAGGAAGCCCCAGAAGTGGCCTCACAACAGGAAGTGACATCAGAGTTGTATTTTCGTTTTCTTTTGTGTGTGTTTTTTGTTGCCATCACTTTTGATAGAATGAAGATATTACACTCTGGTTTGTTTCATTGCATTCTGCATTAAATTCCACATCGAGTGGTATATAACATGATGGTATTATTCATGCATGGGGATGTGGTGGCGCAGCGGGTTAAACCGCTGCTGCTGGGCTTTCCGACCGGAAGGTTGGGAGTTCAAGACTGTGCAACGGAGTGAGCTCCCGTCGCTTGTCCCAGCTCCTGCCAACCTAGCCGTTCGAAAGCACCTAAATGCAAGTAAATAAATAGGACCACTTTGGGGGGAAGGGAACGGCGTTCCGTGCGCTACGGCGTAGAGTCATGCTGGCCACATGACCACGGAAGCTTGTCCTTGGACAAAATGCCGGCTCTACAGGCTTTGAAATGGAGATGAGCACCGCCCCCTACAATCAGTCACGACTAGACCATTCGGTCGTGGGGAAACCTTTACCTTTATTACTCATACATACCAAGGTTTTCACCATTTTGGCCACTAGCGTCAAGCTCAGCTTGTTGCCCCCCCCCCCAAAGCTTGTTGCCTGGTGCAATTGCACCCCCCCTGCACTTCCATAGCTACACCCCTACCACCAAACCTGTTTGACTAGAGCTGACAGATGAATGAAATCTGAGCCGTGAGGTCTGCCCACAAGCGGGCCTTCCTCTGCCCTCCTGCCTCTACTGCTCCTTGACCTTCCTAGAGAGAAAAAGGAAGTGGAGAGGAGAAGAAAGCAAGGGGCTAGAGTGGCCGCAGCTGGGGCTCCATTCGAGAAGAATTGGCACGCTGTCACAGGCACTGCAGAATCTTAGGCCAGGCCTGCAACCCTCCTTCTGTTGTCTCCACTCCTTATTGGCTGCCCCTTGACCCCCACGCCGACGCATTTGGCAAGTCCCTGGGCCCTTAATTGCCGTTTCAAAGCCGTACATGTGACTCTCAGCGTTGTTCGGCCTGGCTGGCAGAACAAAGATATAACTTTGGCCTGCCCCCGCCCGCCCCACCGGCTTGCACAATTCACGCTTTCCAAGTCGGTCCCGGATTGGACTAACATGGCCGGACACCCAGAACAGTGTTGTGTTTGTTAGGGAAGGTCCGTCCCAAACGCAGAACATTGTCCTCCCTCGCAAAGCAGCCCTCCTCCTTGGGATTTTTAACAGCCACGGGACACTCCTAAGCTGTGAAGTCAAGTGTGTGATGGGTTTAGTCTGCGGGATCTTCCTTGGTGGGCTGGAGAATGCAGAATCTCTGTTCGGGTTCCAGTTTCTGGGATCTAGGGGGATTTCGTGTGTCTTTGGAAGTGCACTCGTGGAGCAGAACTCCTGCCATCTCATTCATCTTGGGGGCATATCCCCAACCCAAGAGCCCCCTGCTTTTCTGGTTTACACATCCCTTCCAACTTGCTCACTTGGGAACCCTTTCTACTCACCCCAGGAGAGTGGTTTTTTCACTCTGAATCCCAATGGTCCTTTTAAAACTGGTGCGGTGGCGGTGGACAGTGTTTGCCCCTACCTGCCAATCTGCTACCTGAGGCATCTGACTCATTTGGCCTCATAGAAGGGCCATCTGTCCGTCCGTCCGTCCCCTGTTTCTGCTCTGCTTGGTCCTGCAACACCCATGAGGTCTAGCCACTTTACTCCTCAACAGAATCCCAGCCTTGTCTTGGTTTTCCACCAGTTCCTGCAACAGATCTTGTGCTGTGCTGCCGTGCTCCTCCCACTTGCTCAAGCTCTCTCTGACCAGGCAGGTTCAAAGCTGAATTCCACCCGTCTCTAATAGTCTTTACGATGTACTCAGGAAGCAGACACAGTACAGCTAATGATAACCATCAGCCGTACCCAATAACGGACAAGAAGAACCGGCCACGGAAACTGAATCTCAGGGCACTGTTGTCCGATCTAGCCTGTCAAGTCAGGGACTGGCCTCTGGATTTGTTACACCCCCGATTCTCACACCTGTGCTGTTTGATTTGTAAGCTCCTCAGGGCAGGGACCTTTCAAGATTATGTTCCCCTCCCCTTGCCGGCAGCCCCCTCCTCTGCCCCCCTTTCCCCCCTTTTCCTTCCTAAGAACCTATCCTGGGCACGTCGAAAGAGTGTTGCTCTTTTGGCTTTAAGGACACAAATGTCCTGGAATCTTCTTGTTGCTGGTGAGTTACTTTGTCAGGGAGATTGCAGGCCAGTCGTCCAGGAGATTAGTTAAGGACTCCAGACCCGCCGGTCTATTTCAGCACCGGCGTTGGTGGACAGCGACCGCCTTCATCTCGATGTCTGAAAGCAGGCAAAGAAGGGGCCAGGCGGGTCTTTGTAGGGAAGGGATTCTACAATGCTGGAGAAACCCTGGCTGAGGGTCTGGGACATCTAGAGATGGCCTCCCCAATTGAGAACCACATTTCAACTCAGCCTCGTTCCTCAGCGGAGGGGCCGGAATCATGTGAATTGATTTGTCTCTGGAATCCTTCCCAGAGCTTGGGATCCAGAACCATGAGGCCTAGAAACTTGTTTTATCCTTGGGTTGGAAAGCTAGGAGCTCCTGCTCTCTCTAGATATCCGGGCAGGGATGACTAACTCCAGGAACAGTGTTGTGTCAGCAGGGCCCACCAAGGCTGCAATCCTATATGCACTTTCCTGCGAGTAAGCCCCACTGAACACAATGGGGCCTGCTTCTGAGTAGACATGCCTAGGATTGGGCTGTAAGAAAGCCTGACACAGGCCCTTCCTCAAGAAGGCCTAGTAATGTCAGGCACTGGTTGGCAGCATCACCCCAGGCCCAGCGTACTTGGAGGTGCTGCCGGGATTTGAACCCGAGACCTTCTGCAAGCAGGGTTGGGCTGGGGAGGCTTGACTGGTCCCAAGACGTTAGAGCAGAAGGTCATGAGATTGATCCCTTGTAGCATCACCAGACAGAGCTAGGAGAGAGCCTCTTTCTGTCCGCAACTGCAGAGAGCCTCTGCCGGTCAGTGTCTAGGCAACGCTGAGCTTAATTAACCAGAGTCTGACTCGGGCCGGCAGCGTCAAACATTGGCCCCAGGCCGAAGGCGTTGTCAGATCTCCGTCTCGGCATGAGAGGAGAAGCAGAGGCCAGGCAGCATGCCTGGGCCGGAGGGGCATGAGAAGCGCACGTTGCTTCCAGCTTTGCGCACTGAGGCCGGGGAGAACACTCTCCAGGGCTGGACGCAGCTTGCAACCGTCCAGCTGCCCTCCCTGCTCCTTTGGGGCCCATGAAAGGCATTTTTTTGTTTCTCGTGAGTTTTGTCTCAGTGTTCACCGTTTGCTGGCCGCTTTGCCCGTACCAACGACCCTGTGAGGGAGGCCGCAGCTCTGCTTGTGAATTCGATTATGTGGCTCTGTGCATGCATGGGTGGAAGCGCACGAACGAGACCCATTCCCCCGCTCTGCGCAAGGAATCCCCTCCAAGGAGACAAGAGGAGTGTTCCCCAGAAAAGCCATCATCCGAGCTGCCACTTTGCCGCTCGTCGTAGCGCTCGCACTTGGATGGGTAGCCTGCCACGGCCAGAGGCGGATCTACAGGGAGGGCAAAGCTCTAAGTTTTGCAAGGAGTCTTACCCTGTCATGTAAACCCCTCCTCTCCCTTGCTGCTGTAGCCAGTAAGCGACGCCAAGATGTTGCTGTTCCCTGTGAGGATTGGCTAAAACGGTGCAGGAGAGGAGTGATTTCCACTGCAAGGTAAGGCTCCTTGCAAAACTTAGAGCTCTGCCCTCCCTTAGATCTGCCTCTGGCCACGGCGGATGTGCTGGCGTGGATTAGCCCCGCCAGCAGCCCCTGCTTGCTCAGCACATTTTCTCCTTTTGTGTCGTGCCCTTTTTGGAGTGGTGGCAGCCGGCCGTTGCGGCAACCGGCCCTCTTTGTGTGTGTGTGTGTGTGTGTGTGTGTGTGTGTAGCATCGATTCGAAGCGGCCAAGCTGGATCAAGGGATTAGCGGTTCTGTCCGCGAACGAGAGCCACAGCTTGCCATGGGCACCCAGACATACACATGAACCACCACTCCCCTTTGACCCTCAGGGACTCCTTTCCAAGCCGAGCAAGAGCGAGAGCAAGCGAGAGAGAGAGAGCAGACTTTGGGGTAAATGAATGTGTCGCAGTGATGAACAACGTATTTTTGACGTTGGATCATCACGTGTTCATCTTTCAGGATAACCTATATCCTTCTAAGTCAGACCCCTGATCAATGGAGTTCAGCATTGTCTAGACCAGTGTTTCTCAAACTGCGGGTCAGGACCCACTAGGTGTGAGGCAATTTCAGGTGGATTCCCATTCATTCGAAGCGCATTTTATTTTTAATATCTTTGACTCGATGCTCCCATGGTATGTGACCGCATTTGGGGAAATCCTTTTCAAAGATCTGTCCTATGTATTTGCTTTTAGCAATGATAATCAACAGGGTTTTCTCCTGGGTAAATGTGGATAGGACTGTAGCCTTTGAGATGTTTGGGGATTTTTTTTGTCAAAACAGGTCAGCAATTGCTTGGGAAGGTTTAGGAGGGCTTTATTTTAAATAAATGTTTAAACTTCTGATTGTGAGCTTTTGATTGTCTTACTGAATTAATTAGATTTGATCATAAGGAGGTGTGAAAGTTTTCCTACTGGATGATGTCACTTCCAGCTATGACATCACTTCCAGGTTAATGACATCACTTCTGGTGGGTCCCGACAGATTGTCATTCTAAAAAGTGGGTCGCAGTTTGAGAATTACTTGTCTAAACGCATGGGGGCGGGAAATGCTTTGGTCTGGGACAAATCTATTTTATTGAGTGATTTCCCCCCCCCCCCAGTTCCAGTACAATGAGAGTGGGAAAATCTCTATCTCTCAGAGTGCATTCCTAACCTGGGGTTAGGCCGGCACAGTTAGGCTGGCACAAGGACCGTGGTAAAACATGTTTGGACCACTCTCGGAGTCAGGGAAGATGGTGCACGTCTGTGTGCTGGCCTCACTGACTCCAAGAGTGGTCCACACATACTTAACGGGGTCCCTTGTGCCAGCCTAACTCCAGGTTAGGATTGCGCCTTCGGATTCATCCCCAAATCTGAGATTTCTGAGGTCTGGTGATATTGCCAGTCTGCCCATTTTTTGACAAATAAACGGAGGAAAAGACTTGATTTAAGTGTTGCTCCTGAGATATCAATCAGAAAGCTGGAGAAAAAGGATAGCCGCTTTACTCCTGAATCTCATGATACACTGCTTATTTCATCCCGCCGATGATCATGCTGGTTAAGGAGTGCCGGCTCATCTGGGAAGCCAACTGAGACCGTTGTCTCAGGAGTGGATTGCTGGGGGCGGATTCCACCTCTCTCTGTCCAATCGCCCCTCCTCATCCTTGAACAAGGCGGCACCCTGCACAAACATGTCCATTTGGGACGATGCCACTGAAGGCGGATCACAGATCGTTTCCACCTGTGTGTTTGTTTGCTTGGTGTTACATTTTAGCGGCAAAGAAAACACACACACACACCAAGCCGAGTTTTTAACCACATGCAAAGCAGAGGCTGCTTCAGTGCTCCGGTCCCTGCCTCAACAGAGAGCAAGAACATTTTCACAGCAGTGCAAATCCTCGCACCCAAAACACCTGCAGTGCCTGCTGAACCAGAGCCGGGAGAATGGCGTCCATTTTCTACCAGTGATGCATTAGAGCAACGTAGGTAGAAATGCAGTCTCCAGCGCATCATTGGTAGAAAAATGGGAATTTTTAAGGCTTGGCTGCCCACAGACCTGATATGACTGCAATCTGCCCTGAAGCCGCGCAGTGGCTTCCCATATTTTCAATATGGCTGCTCTAGGTGCTTCGCGACCCACCTGAATTTGCCTCGCGACCCACTGGTGGGCCCCACAGTTTGGAAGCCACTGCCTTGCGGGACAGTGGGACAGATTGCCGAGTGAAGTGTTGGACCCTTCCCTGCTGGGGATCTTCAAGCAGAGGCTCGATGGGCACCTGCCAGAGATGCGCTGGGAGGATTTCCTGCTCCAGGCAGAGGGTTGGACTAGATGACCTTGCGGGCGCCGATCAACTCTAGGATTCTTACAGGCATGCGAGGGAGGCAAAGCACTTTGCACACTCTGAACGTGGCGTGCAAGGCGGAGTGACACGATTTGGTGGGCAGTGGATTGCTGAAGCACAAAGGAGTGGCTCCACCGTTTCCTGGCTCCACGATGCATGCCGATTTCCTTGCTCAAGCGGTCCGGAGTCCATCCTCACCTGCTCCGATGCCTTGTCACAGGGCAAGGCCGTGGAGCACGCCGGAGTCCTGGCATGGAGGACCTGTCCTCCCCCAGCCACGAAAGGGGAAACCGGCCGCCACTGGGCACTCGTCCAACCACGAGTGCCCCGGCCCAGTTGCTTTCTATTCTCAGAAGGGCCACGTGTTTGCAATTTTTGGTATTTTTAGCATCATCTGCTTGCCTGCTAGGAGCTGGCTGGCTTTCTCGGGATCGCCAGGTTATTACTGGAAAGGGGTGGGCGGGGCGGGGCAGGGGAGAACAGGGGCACGAGCCTGGGAGGCGGTGCTGCCATGGGGCACAGACAGCCGGAGACAGCTGAAGGGCATAGAAGGGGTGAAGCGGTGGCGTTGCAAGGAAAAGCTCAGTCCCCTGGTAGCATCTCTTGAAGGACTGGGAAGAACTCTTACCTGAAACCCTGGACATAAGAACATAAGAAGAGCCCTACTGGATCAGGCCAAAGGCCCATCTAGTCCAGCTTCCTGCATCTCACAGCAGCCCACCAGGTGCACCAGGGAGGCACGAGACCACAAGATGCCTGCATCCTGCTGCCACTCCCTTGCACCCGGAACTCTGAAGTAGCCCACCACCAATGTAAGGAGGTTGCACAATCCATCATGGCCTGTAGCCCACGATGGACCTTTCCTTAAGAAATCCGTCCAATCCCCTCTTAAAGGCATCCAGACCAGATGCCATCACCACCTCCTGTGGCAAAGAGTTCCACAGATTAACTACCCACTGGGTAAAAAAGTACTTCCTTTTATCTGTTTTAACTCTCCCAACCCTCAGTTTTAGTGGATGCCCCCTGGTTCTGGTGTTTTGAGAGAGGGAAGAGAACATCCCTTTATCAACTCAATCCCTTCTGTGCATAATTTTGTATGTCTCAATCATATCCCCCCTCAGGTGCTTTTTTTCTAGGCTGAAGAGCCCCAAATGCTGCAGTCTTTCTTCATAAGGGAGGTGCCCCAGCCCCGTGCCTCTGGAGAATCAGAGCAGATGCCCCTGAACAGCCCTGGGGGAGCCCTTTGCTCAGGCTAGAGGCAGGCAAAATATCCCCATCAGAACTGCCATGCGTAGCATGTTGTAGATTCATGGGATGCACAGAGCAGAAAGCATGCTCTGGACCACGGGTGTCCAAACGACAGCCCAGGGGCCAAGTCCAGCCTGCCACGAGATTTTATCCGGCCCGCTGCAACTTGCTTTTTGGGTCAACGCATTTGCTAATGTTTGACCTTGTTACCGATGAGATCTCATCTCTGAGTGGAAAGCAATTGACGAGTTGGAATTGTCAATTTTCTCTGGGGTTCTGGATCACATCACGCTGACAGTGAAAAAACAAAAACAAAATAAAAATCCAAGTAAAACTGGTTTATGGCACAATCCTCACCTGGAGTGAGGCTGGCACAGTTAGGCCAGCACAAGGGACACTGTCACACTTTGGACCACTCTTGGCATCAGAGAGGCCAGAACACAGACGTGCGCCATCCTCCCTGACTCCGAGAGTGGTCCAAATGGTGGCCCTTGTGCCGGCCAAACTTTGCTGGCCTAGCTGTGCCAGCCTCACTCTAGGTTAGGATTGTGCCCTCACTCATGCAAATTTCATTCATTCATTCATTCATTCATTCATTCATTCATAAAACTGATTCTTTTGGCCCGCAAAAATGTGTAACATCTACCATGTGGCCCTCGTACTGAAAAGTCCGCAGTCTCTTGCTCTAGACCAGTGGTTCTCAAATGGTGAGTCGGGACCTGCCAGGTGGGTCGTGAGCCAATTTCAGGTGGGTCATGGAGCACCCAGAACAGCCGCTATTGAAAATATGGGAAGACAGGATGCTGGAAAGGGAGAGGGCTGTGTGGCGGTTCTGCTTATGTCAAGGTTGGAAATAGGCTTTTTTTTTTCCCCTTTCTGATTCTCTTCGCTATTGGACAATGACTGAGGAATAACCCAACGTCTTGCTGCCTTCTCAGGAAAGCAGCAGGCTCTGGCGTCACAATGGCGGCACTTCCGGCCATGACATCACTTCTGGTGGGTCCCGGGTAGATGGTCATTCTAAAAAGGGGGCCCTGGTGCTTAAATTTCAAGTGGGCAGGAGGTTGTAGTCGAGAGGGTTAAAGCCTCCGTTTGCCTGAAGATAACATCCGAAGGTCGCCAGTTCGGGATCACCGGAAGTCTCCGTGAGTGGCAGACCTTGTAAACTGCAACTGATTAGAGCTGAGCTACAGCTGCCTGTGAAAGGGGAGTTGTGCTGGGCCAGCCGCTTCTTGGTGGGAGCAGAAGCTGCTTATCAGCCAGCAGGAAGGCAAATTGTGTGGCCAGAAAGAAGACCACACCATGAAAGTACCATCTGTATGTTGTATGCTGTTCTTGAAAGATAGAACTTCCTTGTAATTTGTAAAAACCTTTGTGTTTATGAATAAAGCCTGCCTATGTAAACCACCTTGAGTTCAAGTCAGAGGAGTAATCTCAGGACCTAAGAAAAGCGGTATATACATACGAGTATTATTATTATTATTATTATTATTATTATTATTATTATTATTATTATTATTATTATTATTATTATTATTATATTAAATGTTTGAGAGCCACTGCTCTCTATAGTCAAAAGTTCTGTGGTTTAACCGCACCCTGCTTAAATGTTCTGAGCTGGCTCTTTAAATCATCCTTAACATTACAAAAAAATAAAATAAAAATCAGCTGTTTTGTTTCGCTCGTCAGCTGATATGGAGTATCGGGGCCAGAGTCGGCCCAAGACCTCCTGGGACTGGAGGGACAGGCCAAATGCTGTCTCCCCCTTCCCCTATAATACAACAGCCTCAGCCTCTAACCAATCTGCTCCCTTAGGCGACTGTTTCAGTTGGCCTCACAGGTGGGCCTACCCGGCTTTCGGCACATGATGAACGGACATTGCCTTTGTACCATCTTAATTGTAGGGGCTTCTCCCCCTGCCCTTTTGCAGTAGGGATTGCTGAGATCCTTCCCCCTAGAGCCCCAGCAGGGGGTTCTGTCGTCCCTGCTTGGCACTCTGCAGACTGCACTCTGCACTCTGCAGACTGCAGCGAGGAAGCTGGAGGGTGGGAAAAGGTCACAGTCTGTTCTCCGAGCCACCTGGAGCTCTGTGTGGGCGAGTTCCATTTGCGATGGCTGTCACTCCTTCATCAGCCTCTCACTGGCTGCCCTAGCTGGGTGTTGTGTATCTCGCTTATGTAAGGTGCCGTTTGTTGACAGCGAACCCCATGCGATAGGCAAGCGGTGGCAGAGCTGATGTAGGATCGGGAAAGCATCACATGACCTCCTTATGGCCGGGTCCAGCAGCTAGAAGCGTGCAAGTGTGGGGGTCCACACAGAGCTCTTCATCCAGCAAGGATGCTGAAGGGCACACCAAAACTAGGGGCACAATCCTAGCCTGGAGTTAGGCTGGCACAGTTAGGCCAGCAAAGTTTGGCTGGCACAAGGGCCACTGTCAATGTATGTTAGGATCACTCTCGGAGTCAGAGAGGGCAGCACACGGACGTGAGCCATCCTCCCTGACTCCGAGAGGGGTCCAAATGCCACTCCCTTGTATCTGGCATTCTGAGGTAAATTTCTGAGGTAAAATTCTGAGGTAAATATGAGGCAAATAAAGCAAAGCTTGGCTGGCACAAGGGACACCGTAAAGTATATTTGGACCACTCTCGGAGTCAGAGAGGCCAGCACACAGACGTGCGCCATCCTCCCTGACTCCGAGAGTGGTCCAAACGCGCTTTACAGTGGCCAGGGAGGCAAATTGATGGGGGGGGGGGCCCTTCTGACCTTCCTCTGTCTTCTTGACTTCAGTGCTCCTCTTCCTCCTCCTATTCCTTGGCTGCGATGAGGATCTTTGCTCCTCCCCCTAGATTAGAAAAGGAAACGTGGAAAAGGAAGTGTGAAGGAGAGGAGAGCAGCGGCCTAGAGAGTGTCTCCTGGGAGACATTCTAGCCCACTACTCTCCTCTCCTCTCCTTCCTTTCCCACGTTTCCTTTGAGGGAGAGGAGCGAAGAGCCCCAGACGTGGAGTCACGTTTGGTGGGGTGTGTGTCATAGGGTGGCCCTCTGGTTTACGTAGGGACGTAGCAAAGGCTTAGTGTCAGGAGCAGCTTCTCAAAGACAGCCTCTTTGAAGCAGGCAGTCGGAAATCCTGGAAAGGCTGACCGGTCCACAAATTGCCTGCGCCGATTCTGACCCGGCTTCCATTTCCGAGCGGCCGTCCCCTCCCTGCTTCTCCCCGTTCCTTCGCCTCCTTGCACTGTGGTTGCTAAAATGTCGGTTCTGGCTGGCTGCGACTCGGCCTCTCCCTTTGCAGCGATCTGCTCTGTGTGTGTGTGTGTGTGTGTGTGTCTGTGTTGTGAGTCATCTCTGTAGGCAATCACGCCCAGCCTGCAGGCCCCTCTCCGGAGGAACAAAGCCGGGCGTGGCCCCTTTGTTGCTGCTTTTCCCAAGCAAGCAGCAACTGAGCTGAAGTTGGACAGTTCTGGCTCCATCTTGCACCCCCTAAACAGAGCGTTGGGTCTATTTTTTCTTTCGGGGTGTCTGCGCACATAGACAAGGGTATGGCTGTACTTGAATAATTGAGCACCTGCCTTGCATGCAGGCAATCCCAAGTCTCTGGAATTGTAGGGAAAACCAGGGCAGTGTTGTGGTTGTGGTGCTGGACTTAGACCTGGAAGATCCGGGTTCAAATGCCTGCTCAAGCTCAGCCGCAAAGTTTCCTGGTGACCTAGAGCCAGTCGTTCTCTCTCTCTCTCTCTGTCTCTCTCTCTCTCTCTCTCTCTCTCACCTACCTCGCAGGGTTGTGGTGAGGACAAAAGAAGGGGAGGAAGTATGCGCACCGCTCTGGGCTCCTTGGAGGGAGGGCGGAACAGAAATGTGAAGTAACATCTAATTCTCTGTCTGAACCCAATGGACAGAACACCAGAACCGGGGGGACATCCATGCCAAACTTTGCTGGCCTAACTGTGCCGGCCTAACTCCAGGTTTGGATTGTGCTCTAAGTTGGCCTAAGGCTGTGTCATCCTGTGCCTGTCTGAAGATCACGTTAGTGGGCCTGGAGACACTCTAGGCCACTTCTCTTCTTGTCTTCACTTCCTCTTCCCCTCTCCCTTTGCATAGCCAGCGTGTGGGAAGGGGAGCCTTGGAAAGGAGACTGGCACATTGCCCAATAAGGGCGGGTGGAATTGGTGCCTCCCTTGTATGCTGGAAGTTCTTGGACCAGAAACTGGATCCGGGACTTGCCGACTCTGTGGAAGCGTCAAAACAGATTTGGCGCTCCGTCTATGTCGCGTACGGCTCATAAAATGTACAAGAAAAACGACTCCGTGGTGGTGAAGAAGGAAGCTCTGCTGTGTTGAGGTTTCCCCGCCCAGCGATGAAAGTTTGTCTTCCGAAGCGCCTCACGTGTTTCCTTTGTGGAACTCATACATTCAGTGCAGGGTACATGCAATGGGAAGATTCTCCCAAAAAATACTCGTTCTACCAGCAAGACGTAAAAAAGTCAGTGCGTGTCCCTTGGCAGCCCTTACTGCAAAAAGAGGGTGGGATGCTTTTTAAGTCTGCATTTGCTGCTCTTCTGCAGGTGTGGCTTTGATTTCTGGCTTTTTTTCATTGCAAAGCAAGTTTCTAGACCTCAAGGTATATTTGAAAGCATGGAGGCAGCAGCAAAGGAGACTTAACTAATGGTCTGCCGATGGATAGTAAGACATTATAGCGAAAGCGAACCTCCGGTTTCAGAGGCAGTGTATCTCTGAAGATGTACAACATGAGAGATCCATTGCTTTCCTGCCTCTGTTACTAGAAGGTGAGCCATTGATCTCATCCAGCAGGACTTTTCTTATGAAATCTGAATGTATCCAAAATTATTGGAAACTTGCAGTGAGAGAATTGGCTTACACAAAAGTGTGAAAATCAGCCTCCACCGCCACATTTTTCCGACGCTGTTACTGTAATTTTTGCCTCCTGGGTTTGCTAGCGCCTGACAGCTCTCACAAAGCTACCCCTGTTCTTGAGACCAATCTGAAGTTCTCCTCCCAGCCAACCTGCCCTGACCCTTCCCCGCATCCCCCACAGATACGTAGCTGCAAACGTTCCGACACCTGGTCCCCCTTGACCAATTGGAATGCCCGTGAACATTCCGTGCCGTCACAGCAGGCCGGCCAATCCGGAGCCAGAAGTTTCGCCACTCCAAAAATGCTGCCCAGAAAGCCTGAATGTGGGAACGGGAAATGGTGGCTGGGGCAGTATTGCTGCAACAGTATTGCTGGTTTTTTGGGTCGAAATGTGCTGGGAATTAGCCAACCAAACAGTAGCGCTTGATCGTGTTCTCGGGAGGAGAGAAGCTGGGAGGTCAGGAGGCAGGGAGTTGAAAAAAGGCAACGCTTTCTTCTTCAAACGAGTCCATTTTTTTCTTGCCTCGACAAGCCTCCGCACTGACGCCCCTTTCAATGCGCACAGCCCAAAACTGGCAGGCGGTGAATGCTTCGGGCCTTTTTCTTCCTACACCCAGCTTTAGCCTTTGTAGTTTGCTGGAATGGAACAGAGCTGGCTCCAAGAGGCAAGAAAGCCATCGTGGCTGGAGGCAAGGAGGTTCTGCAGACCAGAGTTTCTCTTGCTCGAAGTTCTCAGCACATTGGAGCACTGAACACATTATCTGAGCGTCCGGTTCAGTCTGAGTTAGCAGAAGAAGCATTTCCTCCAAGCGTTTCCTTTCCTTCTTCTTGCTGGATTTGAATGCAGGAACAGGAAATGGAGGAGGAGAGAGTTGTGGGCTAGAGAGTCTCCCCATGGCTCTTGTCTCCTCCACTCCCTGCTCCTGCGTGTGGAAGGTTTGAAAAGGAAGATGTGGAAATGTGGAGAGCGGTGTAGACGCTCTAGCCTGTCACTCTTCTCTCCTCCGCATGTCCACTTCCTTTCCCGTTTTCTTGACTCCGAGAGGGGTCCTAAACGCACTTTACGGTGGCCCTTGCACCGGCCACACTTGGTGGGCCCAACTCCAGGTTAGGATTGCGCTCTCAGCTGTGCACCAGGATGTCTCCAGTTCAAGTTCAATCTCCTCCAAGGCGGACGCAGGCAAGCTGCTCCCTCTCAGCCTCTCCCATTCGCAAGGTGGGGATAATCATAGGCACCTACCTCGCAAGGCTGTTGTAAGGACCACACCGGCACTCTGTACGCTCAGAACATGCCGCAGGGATGCAAAGGATTATTTGTTGCCGAAAAAACAGCCTGTGGAACCCCCACCCACAAGCTTCTTCAGCAGTGTCTGGAAACCTCCACCAGCCGCCCCCGTGTCCATTTGCGAGCAATCGATGTCAACAAACGACATTAACCCTTATCTCTCTTCCTCTGGCACTCACAGCAGAGATACTGCCGCCGGAGGGTGGGAGTGCTGGAATCACTTTGTGATCACTCTTATCGCGCCCTGTTTGCTTTGGAGGTTGTCCACAGCCACAATCTCCACTCTGTTTGCAAACCGGCCTCCCCCACCCCATGAAAAGTCACCTGCATCACCTGTAAAATTGCCGCGCCCTCTCGCTCCAGAGCTGACCCCACCTGTTTGCTTAACTCTTTTCCTTGGAAGAGACCACGATGTTGCACCCTCAGTGTACCATGTTCTTTCCCACTTTAGTCTGTGAGAGCAGGCCATGTCTCCTCAGGAAGCATCAGTTAATTTTTTTTGGGGGGGGGGGCTTATTCTCACGGAGGTATTCAATATCTGCCTGCCTAGCTCCCACTCTCTGAATTTGAAAAGGAAGAGACAGAGTGAAAGAAGCAAGGAGCAGAGGAGTGGTGGGCTAGAACAGCTCCTCAAAGAGGCAGTCTGGCCCACCACTCTCCTCTCCTCCACTTCCTCTTTCACTCTATTCCCCTCTTCTTTAGCAATTCCGGCCCTGCAATTCCAGGCTCTCTCTCTCTCTCTCTCTCTCACAGATCCTTTGGGAAACTGTGGTAAGTTGTTCAGAACACACCTACGGAAGTTCCCCGTTGCATCCCTGCCCTGTGGGATGCGGTGGGACTTGTGGCGAGGCTCTCCCTGCCCCCAGCTAGAGCATCATTCAAAAATGTGGCATCGAGGGGATTAGTAATTGTCTGGGAGTTTCGTGGTCTGAAAAGCCCAAATTTCAAGCGCTTTCTTTCAGTCGTGGCAATCCTTCGATGCTCTTGGAGTGTGGGAGTGCCAGAGGTGAAATATTTTGCATTGCAGCCCTTCCCCACCCATGGCCAGCTCCAGTCCAATGGTCTTTCTTCCCCTGCCCCTTCTGACCACGCAGCCGACCACCACGTGACTCGACCTCACACCAAGAGGAAGGGATAAACAGGTTCTGAAGTAGGGGGTGTTGCAGAGATGCAATGAGATGTAAAGGCACTGATCTGTACAATATAGATTCATACAGTCGGAAGGGTCCTCCTCTTCCTTGACACTCTAGCCCTCAACTCTTCTCCTCAGCACTTCCTGTTCCCCTCATCCTTCTTGACAGTCTAGCCCACCACTCTCTACTTTTTCTTCTGCTCCATTCCTCTTTGTCTTTCCAAATCCAGGGAGGAGGAGGAGGAGGAACAGCAGGGAGGACGAGGGAGCTGGGGTGCCGTTTGAAAGGGTGGGCAGCGTTTGGTTCACTGCCTCAGCCGCTGGGCAGTCTTGGGCCACAGGTTGTCCTGGGCCCACAAGAACACCCCTCGTCTTTCCTCGATGAAATGTTGCTGGGTCCGCGAGAGAGGCAAGCTGCTCAAGAGGGTGTTTGCTGTTCTGTTCTGTTTCCCAGTGTTGGCTCTTGACTCCTGCAGTGGATTGGGGATTGATGTCAGTGGGATCTCTGGGCCGCATTCCCTCTCCTCCTGTCTGGGCCGATCGGGTTTCAGGCATGACCTGCGCATGCATGTCTGTAGCTGTTTGGAAATGGAAAACTGGCTTCTCCCGTCGTCCAAAGTTGGCACGGCCCACGAGGCAGGGCTGCGGCTCGGGCGGGTGGGCGGGTGCGGAAAGCAGGCCGAGGCAGCACTGCCCTCTGGTGGCTCCATGTGGCAAAGGGGCACATTCCTGGGAACATTATGCAACGTGTCCAGCGGCATCCCGCCCTTTCCCACAGTTCGACTCCCTCACAGGCAAACCCACCCCGAGCGCTCCCTTTCCCAAGGAGAGAGGCAGCGGCTTGGTTCTCACCCCAAGAGCCACCAGACAGGGGAAGCCGCCACATGATGGAGCACTGCCCCGTACAAGCGCATATTCCCCGCACAGTGTAAAGTGATAGGCTAGGAAAATGTGTCTGGCTCAGCCTTCGTCCTGACGTGCGACTGATGTTTAGGGGTGCTGGCAAAACGGACCCGAAGGCAACACCCCTTTTCCCCTTGCTTGCCCGCAGCAACGGGCCCACAGAGGTAGACTCCTTCTGAACCTGGATATTCAAGTGGGCAGTCAAGTTTTTCCCCCAGCGTGGGGCCTTCCTATCAGCAGGTTGATCCTCTCTGTGTTTTGTCAATTATGAGCGCACTCCTAACCTGGGGTTAGACCAGCACAGTTAGGCCAGCAAAGTTTGGCCAGCACCAGGGCTACCGTAAAGCACGTTTGGACCACTCTCGGGGTCAGGGAGGATGGCGCACGTCTGTGTGCCGGCCTCTCTGACTCCCGGAGTGGTCCAAACATACTTTACGGTGTCCCTGGTGCCGGCCAAACTATGCTTCATTTGCCTCATATTTACCTCAGAATTTTACCTCAGAAATTTACCTCAGAAATTTATCTCAGAATGCCAGATACAAGGGAGTGGCGTTTGGACCACCCTCAGAGTCAGGGAGGATGGCGCACGTCCATGTGCTGGCCTCTCTAGGTGGTCCAAATGTACGTTCCGGTGGCCCTTGTGCCGGCCAAACTTTGCGGCCCTAACTCCAAGTTCGGATTGCGCTCCAAATGGCCTTGTCCCAGGAAGGCAGTGTTGCTGTCCCCCGGCGATGAGGGAAGAGGCACTCTTGTCATGCTCAGAGACCAACACCATTGCCGTTTTATGCAATGCAAAGCACTCAAAACTGACTTGGGGCTTTGACTATTTCGAGGTCTGTGCTGGCGGCCACGTGGCTGTTTCTCATATGTTTCCCTGCATTTCAAGGAAAATCTGCCCCCTCACAGCTCCTCCTTTTAGAGTCCAGGGGTAGGGAGAGAGTACAGCACTGCGCATTCCTCCCTGCGTGTGTACCATACTTGACATGCTTGGGATTTGGGAGCAGCTGACTGGCGCATAACAAGGCTAACCAATGCTGAGGTTGCGCAGATGGGAAAAGGAGAAGGAGTAGGAAAAGAGGGGCTGTCCCTGCAATCCTAGGGATGTTTACTCAGAAGCAAGTCTCTCTGAGTTCAGCAGGGCTCACTCCCAGGAAGATCCTGCGGAAAACTGCAGTCTGCCTTCTTCCTTCCTCTTTGCTGGTGGGGCAAGGAGAGACCTCTTGCTCTCTGGTATTTAGCTGCGGGAGAGCCAATGCTGGCGTTTCTTGTGTGCCTTTGAAAAATATTGCAAGCCTTTTGGGGCAGGGAACTTTCCTCTCTCTGTAAAACACGCAGGCACACACGTGATTTTTTGTTTTTGTTTGGGTCGAAAAGCAAAACCAGAAATAGTTTCCGGCGTTCCTCGATTCCCTTTCTGGGAGAATGTTTCCCCCAAATGCAAACGTGGACGAGAAATTAATTGAATGTATTTGCTCGGCGCGCCCCAATTTTCTGCACCTGGTGTTCAGTTAACAGTTCGACAGTTCAGTTAACGTACTACCGTAGCATTGCAGGATCGACATGCAGCTGTAGATTGAAGGTGATTCAACCTGCAATAGCATGCAGGTATTGAAGGCAATGGTACTTCTTGGCCGACTTAATTTTGTTTTCTATTCTTTCCTAGGCTGGCAAGTTGGAACGAACATTAACCAAAGGAACCGGCGAGTGACAAGAAAGGAATTCCTGGGGCGGTTCCTACATGGACCAAACACCTGGAAAAGTGGGTACCCAGAGAACAGCAACTCAGTTTGAGCCTATGTGGAAATTGAGGGCACAATCCTAACCTGGAGTTAGGCTGGCACAAGTTTGGCCAGCAAAGTGTGGCTGACACAAGGGCCACCGTCAAGTTTGGACCACACTGTGAGTCAGGGAGGATGGTGCACGTCTGTGTGCTGGCCTCTCTGACTCCAAGAGTAGTCCAAACATACTTTACAGTGTCCCTTGTGCTGGCCAGACTTTGCTTTATTTGCCTCATATTTACCTTAGAATTTTACCTCAGAAATTTACCTCAGAATGCCAGATACAAGGGAGTGGTGTTCGGACCACTCTTGGAGTCAGGGAGGATGGCGCACGTTTGTGTGTTGGCCTCTCTGACTCCAAGAGTGGTCCAAACATACTTTATGGCGTCCCTTGTATCAGCCAAACTTTGCTGGACTAACTCCAGGTTAGGACTCTGTGTGTGTGTGTGTGTGTGTGTGTGTGTGTGTGTGTGTGTGTGTGTGTGTCAAAATGTACACACACTGTAGTATTGTGCAAAATGCATTATACTACTGCATACAGTGCAAACACAAACAGTTGCTTGACCCAGCCAATTAATCAAGCGCCCAGTCAATTAATCAATTAGTTAATGCATCTAAAAAGTGGGTCCCGAGGCTAAAACGGTTGGGAACGACACAAAAAAAGGGCCAAATTCGAGTTCTCTACCTCTCTGCGGCCAAATGGTGCCTCGACAGCTACTTTTAACCCTGAAAGAACCACTTCTGGGTCACACGGCGGTGGCTTTCTCCTCCCAGTCTTGCCCCAGAATGCATCGTAATGATTTTTCCATTTGCCCGTTCTCTAGATGGAGAAGGAAGAAGAAGATACCCGAGAGATCCTGCTCCCCGACTGGCAAGGGAGCGGATCCCACGGCCTCACTATTGACCAGACCGAGGAGGGTGTTTTTGTGAAACAGGTGCAGGAGGACTCTCCGGTGGCGAAAGCGGGAGTTGTGAAGGAAGGTCAGTAGAGCTGCGGTCGGCAGGACATCTTGGAGGCCTACTCTTAGGACCACGTCCAGATGGTGTGGCATGCCAGTGCACCCTTCCATTGGAAGGGAGAGGGAGATACAAAATGGAGGCAAGTGGGTGGATGGGAATGGGCGCCCCAGCTAATCTGGGTGCCCTAAGGCCATAGCCTCAACAGGCTTCATGAATGGGCCGGCCCCAATGGGGCACCACCTTTAACCGTTTGAAGATGATGACCCCTTCATGCCTCCGATCACGTAGACGAAATGAATCTGCTCCTCTTTAATGCCCAGCTGGGTTGGGGTGTGGCCACACTGGTACCCCTTCTCAACGTGTGTCGCCCCCTTCTCCTTCTCCCCCAGGGGATCAGATTGTGAGCGCCACCATCTACTTTGACAACCTGCAGTCCGGGGAAGTGACGGAGATCTTGAAGAACGTCGGCCATCACACGGTGGGCCTCCGGCTGCAGAGGAAAGGAGACCGCTCTCCATTGCCAGGACAGACTTGGTCCCATGATGTATTTTCCGCAAGGAGCCCAGAGGTGGTTCTGGTGAGTGGCCTGGCCACCTTCTCTTTTGTGATGCCCCCCCCCGGGCTAGTTTCAACACCGAAGCATCCGCTGGCCATGTTTAAGGGGCCTGTGCTGGTCGCAGGTGCCGTTCGGAAGCTCCCTGCAGCCTCTGGCAGGGCTCTGCAGCATTCAGGAAGTGCCCTTTGGGCACTTCCTGCTGCACCCTGCTAGCTTTCTCTCTGCTGGATTCTGCGAGAGGCAGAGAAGGGACCCCTTGCACCTAACCCCATTGATCCCATAGAATAAATGGTTCATTATGTGCGAATTCGCTATCGGCAAGGATTTCGAGGAACCTAACCCTAGTGGATAATGAGGGCTGACTGTATGGGTACAACCTTTTACACATGACCCCTGTGTATGCATGTAGGGGTATTCTGTGTGCATATGTGTGATTGACATGTGAACCCAACTATAGGTCCAGACAGGCCCTATAGGTCATAAGAACACAAGAAGAGTCCTGCTGGATCAGGCCAATGCCCATCTAGTCCAGCTTCCTGCATCTCACAGTGGCCCACCAGGTGCCTCTGGGAGCACACGAGACAACAAGACGCCTGCATCCCATTGCCACTCCCTTGCACCGGGCATTCTGAAGTAGCTAGCTTCTAACGTAAGGAGGTTGCACCACCCAGCACGGCCTGTAGCCCACGATGGACGTTTCCTCCATAAATCTGTCCAATCCCCTTTTTAAGGCTCCTAGGCCAGATGCCATCACCACCTCCTGTGGAAGGAGTTCCACAGCTTAATGACCCGCTGAGTAAAAAAGAATTTCCTTTTATCTCTCCCAACGCTCAATTTGAGTGGCTGTCCCCTGGTTCTGGTGTTGTGCGAGAGAGGAAAAAAATAATCCCTCTATCGACTGTGTCTCTCCCATGGATACGTTTGTATGTCTCAAACATGTCCCCCTTCAGGCGCCTTTTTTCTAGACTGAAGAGCCCCAAATGCTGCAGTCTTTCTTCATAAGGGAGATGCCCCAGCCCCGCCATCAAATCAGGTCCAGATAGGTGTCGACATACCAACATACATTCTTGCTTGTGTTTTGTTTGTCATCAACTCGTTCCTCTCTGTTCCAGAGCGGAGACGACGAAGAGTACAGACGAATTTACACGACAAAAATTAAGCCGCGCCTGAAATCGGAAGACGGCATGGAGGTCGAGCACACAGGCACCCAAAGCCGAACCATCACCGTCACCAAGAGAGTGACCGCCTACACCGTCGACGTCACGGGACCGGAAGGCGTCAAGGAGATCGACCTCACCAGCCCAGAGTACAAAATCAAGATTCCAAAACACGAACTCACCCATATTTCCAAAGCTGAGATTGAAACGGAACCGGGGAAGACCATCATCAAGATCCCACACGTGGATCTGTCCGGGAGGACCAGCCACGTGACGGAGTTCCACGCTGGACCCGGGGCCGAATCGCCCTCCAGGAAATTGGAGTTTGGCGTTCCTGAGTTCCAGGCGGAACAGCCCAAGGTGGGGAAAACAGATATCCGCATTTCTGGGCCTCATATCCAAAGTGTCGACCTGAGAACTGAGACAGACTTTAAAGTAAGAGGCCCGGATACTGGGTTTCATATTACAAATGGGAAAACAGGGGGTGTTTTTGGCACAGGGAGCTTGGGGGGTAAACTTCCACAGGTGGGTATCTCAGGCCCCATGGTTCAAGGTGACTTTCCGGGTGCCCACATTCAAGGCCCAGATATTGACGTCGACAGCCATGGAAAAGTCGCATTTCCTGCCATGAAGTTGCCAAAATTTGGTGTGGCGTCTCCGGCTTGTGACGTTGAGATTCCGCAGCTTGACGCAGCCGCCCCATCAGTGACCATTCGAGGGCCAGAAGGCTCCCTGAAAGGTCCCGGAATGAAAGGGGACCTGAAAGTGACCTCTCCGACTGTGAAAGGATCCCATGTGGACATCAAAGGACCTGAAGTGGCTTTGGGGGATACAGGCATTGGACTGGAAGGGGACAAGGGAAAAATTAAAATACCCCACGTGAGCCACCCTAAATTTTCTGCAGCAGGGACAGCAGCAGATGTGACTGTTCCAAAAGGGAAAATGGAGATCTCAGGACCCCAAGTGGACATCCAAGGCCCACATGTGAAAGGGCCCAAATTGGGCAAGCCGGAAATAGTTGGGCAACTACCCAAAATCTCCATGTCGGATGTTGACTTGAATCTTAAGGGCCCCAAAGTGAAAGGAGGTTTGGATATCTCTGGGCCAAAGATGGAAGGGGGCTTGAAAGGGCCGCAAGTGGATATTAAGGGCCCCAAAGTAGACATTGGCATTCCCAAGGTTGAACTTGAGGGGCACCAGAAAGGTCCAAAAATCTCAGGGCCGTCCATGGAAACATCTCCAATTAAAGTAGCTGTGCCAGATGTGGACCTGAATTTGAAAGGGCCGAAACTAACGGGGGATGTGAACGTTTCTGTTCCCAAGGTGGGAGGAGAGCTGAAAGGCCCAAGAGTTGACATCAA
>JAJKFI010000090.1:465588-502664 GCA_029204185.1 Lerista edwardsae
ATTGAAGGACCGAGTCTGGATGTTGAAGGCCCAGAAGGAAAACTGAAGGGCCCCAAATTTAAGATGCCTGACATGCATTTTAAGGCACCCAAGGTCTCCATGCCAGATTTTGACTTGAACCTGAAAGGTCCCAAAGTGAAGGGAGATGTGGACGTGTCTGTACCGAAGTTGGAAGGTGATTTGAAAGGACCAGATTTTGACATCAAAGGTCCCAAGCTAGACATTGATGCTCCAGATGTTGACCTTCATGGCCCCGAAGGCAAACTGAAGATGCCAAAATTCAAGATGCCCAAATTTGGGATGCCTGGATTCAAAGCCGAAGGCCCAGATGTGGACGTCAACCTTCCCAAAGCAGACCTGGATGTTTCTCTTCCCAAAGTTGACATTGAAGCACCATGTTTGGATGTTGAAGGCCCGGAAGGAAAGATTAAAGGTCCCAAATTTAAGATGCCAGAGATGAACATTAAGGCTCCCAAGATCTCCATGCCGGACATTGATTTCAACCTCAGAGGACCAAAACTGAAAGGAGATGTTGATGTTGACGTTCCCAAGTTGGAAGGAGATTTGAAAGGACCAGATTTTGACATCAAGGGCCCTAAGCTGGACATTGACATGCCTGATGTTGAACTTGAAGGCCCAGAAGGAAAGATTAAAGGCCCCAAATTTAAGATGCCTGACATGCATTTTAAGGCACCCAAAATCTCCATGCCAGATTTCGACTTGAACCTGAGAGGTCCGAAAGTGAAGGGGGATGTGGACGTTTCTGTGCCCAAGCTGGAAGGTGACCTGAAGGGTCCTGATCTTGATATCAAAGGCCCCAAACTAGATGTGGATATGCCGGATGTTGAGCTGGAGGGTCCAGAAGGGAAGTGGAAAGGGCCCAAGTTTAAGATGCCAGAAATGAATATCAAAGCCCCCAAGATCTCCATGCCAGACATTGACCTGAACCTAAAAGGTCCCAAACTGAAAGGAGATCTAGATGTTTCCGCACCCAAACTGGAAGGTGATTTGAAAGGGCCAGAAATTGACATCAAAGGCCCCAAGTTGGATATTGATGCCCCAGATGTTGACATTCATGGTCCTGAAGGCAAACTGAAGATGCCTAAATTCAAGATGCCCAAATTTGGGATGCCCGGCTTCAAAGCTGAAGGCCCAGGTGTGGACGTCAGCCTTCCCAAAGCAGACCTGGATGTTTCTCTTCCCAAAGTTGACATTGAAGCACCATGTTTGGATGTTGAAGGTCCTGAAGGAAAGATTAAAGGTCCCAAATTCAAGATGCCCGACATGCACTTCAAGACCCCCAAGATCTCCATGCCGGATTTCGACCTGAACCTCAAAGGTCCCAAAGTGAAGGGAGATGTGGATGTGTCCGTACCCAAGTTGGAAGGTGATCTGAAGGGTCCCGACTTTGACATCAAGGGTCCCAAACTTGATGTCGATGTTCCTGATGTTGAGCTTGAAGGTCCAGAAGGAAAATGGAAAGGCCCTAAATTTAAGATGCCAGAAATGAACATCAAAGCTCCCAAGATCTCTATGCCCGATGTGGACTTCAACCTGAAAGGCCCCAAACTAAAGGGTGATGTTGACTTGTCTGTTCCCAAGTTGGAGGGCCCAGATATTGACATCAAGGGCCCCAAGCTAGACATTGATGCTCCAGATGTTGACCTTCATGGTCCTGAAGGCAAACTGAAGATGCCAAAATTCAAGATGCCTAAATTTGGAATGCCTGGATTCAAAGCTGAAGGCCCAGATGTGGACGTCAGCCTTCCCAAAGCAGACTTGGATGTTTCTCTTCCCAAAGTTGACATTGAAGCACCATGTTTGGATGTTGAAGGCCCGGAAGGAAAGATTAAAGGTCCCAAATTTAAGATGCCAGAGATGAACATTAAGGCTCCCAAGATCTCCATGCCGGACATTGATTTCAACCTCAAAGGACCAAAACTGAAAGGAGATGTTGATGTTGACGTTCCCAAGTTGGAAGGAGATTTGAAAGGACCAGATTTTGACATCAAGGGCCCTAAGCTGGACATTGACATGCCTGATGTTGAACTTGAAGGCCCAGAAGGAAAGATTAAAGGCCCCAAATTTAAGATGCCTGACATGCATTTTAAGGCACCCAAAATCTCCATGCCAGATTTCGACTTGAACCTGAGAGGTCCGAAAGTGAAGGGGGATGTGGACGTTTCTGTGCCCAAGCTGGAAGGTGACCTGAAGGGTCCTGATCTTGATATCAAAGGCCCCAAACTAGATGTGGACATGCCAGATGTTGAGCTGGAGGTTCCGGAAGGGAAGTTGAAGGGCCCGAAGTTTAAGATGCCCGACATGCATTTCAAGACACCAAAAATCTCCATGCCGGATATGAGTTTGAACCTTAAAGGACCTAAAGTGAAAGGTGATGCAGGTGTCTCCATCCCAAAGATAGAAGGAGACTTAAGTGGACCTGAGATTGACATCAAAGGTCCTCAGATTGATGCTCCTGATATTGATATCCAAGGACCAGAAGGAAAACTGAAGGGGCCCAAATTTAAGATGCCTGAAATGAATATCAAAGCTCCAAAAATCTCCATGCCAGATATCGACTTGAACCTGAAAGGTCCCAAAGTGAAGGGAGATCTGGATGTTTCCCTACCAAAGGTTGAAGGTGGCTTTCAAGGTCCAGATATTGATCTGAAAGGGCCCAAACTAGACATGCCCGATGTTGACCTCGAGGGCCCAGAAGGGAAACTGAAAGGCCCCAAATTCAAGATGCCCGACTTAAATATCAAAGCTCCTAAGATCTCCATGCCTGATGTGGATTTCAATCTGAAAGGACCTCAGCTGAAAGGAGACCTCAGCGTTTCTGGGCCAAAAATAGAAGGGGACTTGAAAGGTCCTGAATTTGACATCAAAGGACCCAGATTGGATATTGATGCTCCTGAGGTCGACCTGCATGGCCCAGAAGGAAAAGTGAAGTTCCCCAAGATGAAACTACCCAGGTTTGGTGTGCCAGGGCTCAAAGGAGAAGGACTTGACGTGGATGTGAATCTTCCTAAAGGGGATATAGAAATAGCAGGCCCCAAGGTCAACATTGCAGCTCCCAGCTTGGACATCGAAGGCCCAGAAGGACACCTGAAAGGCCCCAAGGTCAAGATGCCAGACATGCATTTCAAAACACCTCAAATCACCATGCCCGAGATTGACCTGAATCTCAAAGGACACAAGGTGAAGGGGGACATGGACCTCTCCGGTCCCAAGATCGAAGGGGATCTGAAAGGGCCAGAGGTGGACTTGGAATGTCCCGATGTGAATCTCGAAGGGGGAGAAGGAAACATCAAACTCCCCAAATTTAAGATGCCCAAATTTGGGTTTGGAGCCAAAAGCCCCAAAGTGGATGTGAAATCTCCAGCAGTTGACGTCTCCCTTCCGGAAGGCGAACTGAACGTTGAATCGCCTGACGTCAACATTTCCGGGAAAGGGAAAAAAGGCAAATTTAAAATGCCAAAAATCCACATGAGCGGCCCCAAAGTCAAAGGGAAGAAGGCTGGCTTTGATGTGAGTGGAGAGCTTGATGCAAGTGTAAAAGCGCCAGATGTGGAGGGGAGCATTTCGGTCCCAGATCCAGCGCTGAAAGGAGATCTCAACATCAAGTCACCCAAAGGCAAAAAACCGGTGTTTGGGAAAATCTCCTTCCCTGACGTGGAGTTTGATATCAAATCGCCCGTGTTCAAAGCCGATGCTTCTCTGCCGAAGGTGGAAGGCGAGATCAATGCCCCAGGAATTGACGTTTCCTCGCCGACGATAAAATCGCCAAGTCTCGACATCACAGTTCCCGGGGGAAGTGCCAGTCTTCCTGACGTGAGCCTCAGGGGTCCGGATGTCAACCTAAGGGGCCCTTCGGTGAATCTGCCGTCCGTGGATGTCTCCGCTCCGTCCATCTCAGCCCCCGATCTGGACGTGAACTTGAAAGGACCAAAACTCAAGGGTGACGTTGAGCTCCCCCAAGCAGACCTGCACGGCCCAGAAGGAAAACTCAAATTCCCCAAGTTCAACTTGCCAAAAATCGGGAAGCCCAGTGTGAAGCTGGAGGGGCCTGATGTGGACCTACAAGGACAGCTGCCATCAGCAAATATCGACGTCTCGGCCCCAAATATCGGAGGAGGAGTGAGGGTTCCTGACGTGAGCTTGAAAGGACCAAAAATCGAAGGGGACTTGGGTCTTTCTGCTGATATCAAAGGCCCCAAGATTGGAATCGGCACTCCAGAGGTGGACGTCGGTGGCTTGAAAGGGAAGCTGAAGTCCCCAGATCTTGACGTCAGTGTGGGTGCTCCAGACCTAGATCTGAAAGGGCCTTCGGGGAAAATGAGTTCTGGAGGTGGCTTCTCTGCCCCTGATTTTGATGTGAATCTGAAAGGACCAAAACTCAAAGGAGATCTTGGCATTTCTGGCGGTGTTGCTGCTCCCAAGGTGGACCTCGAAGCACCCGATGTGAACTTGGAGGGTTCTGGCGCTGGAATCAAACTGCCCTCCCTCAAGCTCCCCCAGTTTGGCATCTCTAGCTCTCATGGCGAAGGAGTGACCGTTTCAGGGCCACAGATCACCGGGCCTGAGTTTAATGTCAGAGGACCGCACGTCTCCGCCCCAGGTCTTGATCTGAATGTGAAAGGACCAAGCTGGAAGGGCGGCGAGATCTCCGGCGATGTGAAAAGTCCGAAATTCGGCATGGACGTGCCAGGTGTGAAGCTCTCTGGCATGGGGGTGGACACAGGGGCTCCAGATGTCAGCTTAAGAGGACCCTCACTCAACATCTCGGCTCCCAAAAGTTCCGGACAAGACGTTGACATCAATCTGAAAGGGCCTAAAGTCAAAGGAGGTCTTGATCTTTCTGGGGCCGTCAAAACCCCAGAGCTCAGCGTTGGCGCCCAAGGGGCAGGGGGCCTTCAGTTTTCTGGACCAAAAGTAGGTGATCTGAGAGGACCCCAGTTAGAGCTCAAAGGACCTTCTATGGGGGTGACTGTTCCCCAGGGGCATGTAGAAGGGCCGTCTGGGACAGTGTCGATCCCCAAGATGAAAATCCCAAAGTTTGTGGTCGCGGGGCAGGAGCTAACAGGGAGGGAAGTAGGGGTGGATGTTGAGTTCCCTCAAGCGCCACAAGCCAGCATCCATCCTGGGGCGGTGGATGTGGAGCTGGAAGAGCCGGACATAAAGCTGAAGAAATCTAAAATTAAAATGCCCAAATTTGGGTTTTCCAAACCGAAAGTCAAGGGTAGTGTGGCTTCCCCAGATGTTTCAGCGTCTGTCACAGGGGGTGAAGGAGAGCTAAAGGCAAGTTTGGGTTCTTTGGAGGGTGATGTGGAGATCGGGGACGCCTCTGCCTCGCCCAAGGGGAAATTCTCCTTATTTAAGACCAAAAAGTCGCGGCACAGATCGTCTTCCTTCAGTGACGAACATTCCTCACATTCTACGCCGACCGGCACCCTGGAGTATGACGGCGACAAGGGCAAGCACGGCAAGCTGAAATTTGGTACCTTCGGGGGAATCGGGTCGAAAACTAAAGGTTCTTATGAGGTCACAGGCAGTGACGACGAGGCAGGAAAAGTGCAGGGAAGTGGGGTTTCGATAGCATCCAAAAAGTCTCGGCTGTCGTCTTCCTCGAGTAATGACAGCGGGACAAAAGCCACCTTCCGAATGCCAGCGGTAGAGTTGACAGTAGCAAAGAAAAAGGAGTAAAATGGGGAACGTCTCATGTATATAGTGTCTCTGTGTATATATATCTCTCCCTCTGCCGATCTTACTTTCTTTGTGTGTATATAAACCCCTTCGCTCCAAACACTCAGCAATAAAACAGAGGTGATGCCCGGTGAGAAACAGAAAAACCAGCACAAACCAAAACAAGAAAAAGACTACTGTTTTGACTGCGATGCAGGCCTAGATCAGACTCAAATGACACCGCAGCTCTTTGGGGTTTGAATCATCGCCCTTGTGCAGCCACCTGGCAGTGACAGGCTGACAAATATCCCAGAATGCACTGCTCGGCTTCCCAGAATGCACTGTAGCCAGAACGCCGGCAAGGGGCACCAAACCGTTTTTTGGGGGAGAAATCAGGAATACAACGTTCAGTGTATTATCAGGTGGCGGAAATGAAAGTTTCATTTGTGCCGGCAATTTTTGTTATCCATTGTCAAATGACAAAGAAATTGATTTTTGTGCTATTTAAACCTGTGCCATAAGCAAGACGGATGTATAGTTCCTCGAAAGTATTTTGAACGTGTGTGTGTTGTTTTTTTCCCCTTGTGTTCAGGATTAGGGTTTGTGCTTTATACGCTGAGAGCTTGATATTTACTGAAGCTTTTATAAAAAAAAAATTATCATTTTCATCTTGCTGAATATCTTCAGTGGCGGTCTAAGAAATTGTTTGCATTTTTATTGTGCTTTTTTGGGCTCTTATCTGGGGGGAAGGGAAGCTCCAATTTCTCTTGTGTTTTTTTTTTAAGAGACGTATTCAAAGACAAAACACTGTAAAAGTATATAGCCACAACTGAGATGTTATGCGATCTTATACAATTGCAGTTTGGGAGAAGAAAAAAATCTAATTTTGTATTTGTTGGGCAAAGGTCAGAACACAAAAATTGCATCCGTACTAAAGCCTCCATGGTTTAATTTAATTTAATTTACATTTCCTTTGGTCAAAGAACGTCTGGCCAGAATAAATTAACTGAAAACTAACTGCTCGTCCGCCTTGATATCATCTAAGTTGTCTCCGTATATTTGTTCTTTCTGAATTAGAAGGCAGAGCTTCTGTTAGGTGTGGTGTCAAGTTCTAGGCTGGCTTCTATATTCCAACTGATCTCAAAGGTGCTGTGAGCTACCATTGCTATTCATATACATAGCTCGATGTTTAAAGTCAACTGACGGACGAGCAACACAAAAAGGAAAACTCTTTCAGCACTTTATAATGGCAAATTCAATGGAGAATGTAAGGAGCTCAATCTTGTAAAATGCAAATAAACTGTTTATTAACCTTTGAACCCCTGCGTTTGTTATTTCCACTGAGATTGCGGTCATCTTGGCAGCAGGGATAAACATCAGAAGAGCCCTGCTGGATCAGGCCAAAGGCCCGTCTAGTCCAGTTTCCTAGATCTCACAGTGGCCCACCAGAGGCCACAAGGAGCACCCAGGTTAGCTGCATCCTGCTGCCACTCCCTTGCACCTGGCATTCAGAGATAGCCTACTTCTAAAATCAGGAAGTTGTATATACCCATCATGGGTTATCACCCATGATGGACTTTTCCTCCTTCAATCCGTCCAATCCCCTTTGAAAGGCATCTAGGCCTTCAAGTGCCATCCTGAGGCAAGGAGTTCCACAGATTACTGGCCAAAAAAATATTAAATGTTTCTATGTTCTGGGGGGGGGGGGTTGCAAAACGAATGCATGGAACCTGACTGCCACAAAAAGTAGTGGCGGGGGGTCCCTTGTTTAGGGTGAGGATTATAGATACGGGGCAGAGGCTTTGCTAATTCACATCCAGACCCAGCCCATCCATGAAGCGAACTGAAACAACTGCAGAAGATAGCAGATTGGTGGGAAGGTGCCTATCTCTGTCCTTCCTCTTCTTCCCACTCTGGACTGGAAAGGGGAGCAGAGAGGAACTGCAAAGGGAAGGGGAGTGCTGAGCAAGAACGTGGGATAGTTAAGTGGGGCGAGCAAAGTCCTGGCATATCATCGGGGAAGGGCCACCTCTGCTACCAGGTCTTGGGTCAGCCCTGCTCACATCAGACTCCAACTCACCCAAGGACTTCCAGGAGGTCTTCGATGCTGTAGCCCACAACTCTCCACCAAAAGCAAGCATGTCACCTGGCCACAGAAGCAGCAGCATTTGGCACACGGCCCCAGGAGGTCTTTGTCCAGCCCTGCCCGTTCTGCAAGAACCATAAGGTCTAGAAACTTGACTTTTAAAAAAATAACGGATTCTCATGGGGATCACTGCTGTGTAAGGGGGATGGTGGTTCTTCAAAACAAAAACACTGACAACAGGCCAGATATACTCCCAGCTTGCATGTAATTAACTGGGACACACACACACACACACACACACACACACACACACACACCCCAATTTCATTTTCTACTTAGGACCTGCCAGGAGTAGGGACCCTGTCTTCAGAGTACTAGAGCTCCACTCCAGGCAGCCCCACTCCTTTGCTCTGTGCTCAGATCAGAGAGCTCAGCTCTAAAGAGAAAAAGCAGGTTGCTTTTAGGCTGGTCGTTTCTGAGCTTACCCTGTGTTTTTTTTTTACATGGAAGTCAGAGCTCCCCCCCTCCCCTCCAAAAAACAAGATTTTACAGGCACATCCACCCAGCCAGCAAGAGAGGGGTGGTGGTCTTAAATAACTCGGGTCATTTGGTGTGGAAAGGTTGGTTTTTAATTCAGGTAAAGATACAGGTAAAGCCAAACAGGTAAAACAAGCAGCCAAACAGGTAAAGATACAGGCAGCCTCCACGACACAGATGAAGTGGTACAGTCCCTTTCTTCCACCTCATAGGCTGCTGATCTTGTGGCCTGGCTGATGAGGGGGAAAACTGCCAGCACTTGGCCAATTCTCCCTTCCAGAGTCTCGCCCTGTTGTCCAGGTCAGCTACAGATGGCCTCTGAGAGCTCCAACAGACTGGCCTCCCCCCACTTCTGACCCACAAGTAGGCTATTAGGCCTGTGCTCAGGTGGCCCCGGGTCCTTATAAGAGGCCTTTTGGAAGACGACGCAGTCCTCTACCACAGCCAAGCCGTGCGCCTGGCACAATTCAACCATCTCCTCGGAGCTGTCAACGGCTAACAGCTGGGCCAGCCGGCCTAATGGGTAGCGACAGTTCTTGGTGTTGAAGCCATGGCTGAAGGTGAGCAGGGCCACACGGCGGGCGGTTGCCACGTACTGGTGCAGGGCGCAGCTGAGGAGGTAGGGCAGCTCCCGCGCCAGCCGGAAGAGGCGGGCGAAGTTCCGCTCCAGGTAAGCCCAGTGGATTTCCAGGGCCACGGAAAGTTCCGGAGAAGCCCGGAGGCGACTGGGGAGCTGTAGGGTCTGCCGGAGGGCTTCCGGGGAGCCTGTTTGGGGGAGAAAGGGAGACAGAAAACAAGTGGGGAAAACAAGGTCACAATAGGGATATACACTGTGGACACCTGTGTGTGTGTGTCCCTCAAAGAAAACTAGGGCTGCAATCCTATCAACAGTTGGGAGTCAGCCCCAGTGACTATCATGGGATTTACTTCTGAGTAGACATGCCCAGAACCAGGCACTAAGGCTGCAACCCTATGCGTGTCTACTCAGAAACAAGCACTGTGGTATTCAGTGGGGCTTACTCCCAGGGAAGTGTGCACAAGATGGCAGTAGCATCACTCGGGTCAGACACTCAGACACAGGTTGCAAGCCTACACACCTGGGAGTAAGTTCTACTGACATAAATGCAGAGGCGGATCTACAGGGAGGGCAAAGCTCTAAGTGTCGCAAGAAGCCTTACCTTGTCATGTAAATCCCTCCTCTCCCTTGCTGCTGTAGCCAGTAAGCAACGCCAAGATGTTGCTTTTCCCTGTGAGGATTGGCTAAAACGGTGCAGGAAAGGAGTGATTTCCACAGCAAGGTAAATAAGGCTTCTTGCAAGACTTAGAGCTTTGCCCTCCCTTAGATCTGCCTCTGCATAAATGACACTTTTGGGTAGACATTTTTTGGGTAGCCAAAGTCCCATCTAGACCAGCTTCCGGCATCTGTGGCCGCCTGCTTCTAAAATAAAGAGGTTGCACCACCCACTGTGGCTTGCAGGCTGGGACGGCCTTTTTCTCCATCAATCTGTCCAGTCCCCTTTTCAAGCCACCCTGCTGAATCAGGCCAAAGGCCCATCTAGTCCACCTTCCCGCATCTCACAGTGGATCACACAGGATAACAAGATCCTTGCACTTAAGAACGTCAGAAGAGCCCCGCTGGATCAGGCCAAAGGCCCATCTAGTCCAGCTTCCTGTAGCTCTCAGTGGCCCACCAGAAGCCTCAGGGACTGCACGAGACCACAAGATGCCTGCATTCTGTTGCCACTCCCTTGCACCTAGCATTCACAAACCGCCTATAAAATCAGGAGTTTGCACATACCCATGGTGGCTTGTAATTTGCAATGGACTCTTCTAGAAATCCGCCCCATCCCCTCTGAAAGGCACCCAAGCCAAACGCCCTCCCCACATCCTGTGGCAAGGAGTTCCACCAGCGCCGGGTAAAGAAACACCTAAAGGTTTGAAAGGCACCCCCAAACCAGACGCCGTCCCCACATCCCGTGGCAAGGAGTTCCGCCGGCGCTGGGTAAAGGCACTTTTTTTGTCTGCACTAAGTCAACCTGAGCGGCTGTCCCCTGGTTCTGGTGTAGGGCGGGCGGGAAAAGACGGGACACCCCTCTACCCCCCGCCCAAATGTGGACGCTCACCCAGATTGTACAGCAAGAAGAGCGCTTGGAAGCGCGGCTCGGAGGGGCGCGGCTCCCGGCCCTCCTCCTCCTCCTCGCCGTCGCGGTAGGCGCGGCGCAGGGCGGCGAAGCACTCCTGGACGTGGGCGCGGTGCAAGTGGGCGTCGAAGCGGGCGGGCGGCTGGGCGCAGAGCTGGTAGCCGGCGTGGAGCAGGTAGACGAGCGAGCGCTCCAGCAGGGCGGCGCAGGGCCGGCCCGAGACGCGCTGCAGGGTGAGGTCGAGGCGCACCGCGCGCAGGCGATCGGCCACGAAGGCGCACTGCTCGGCGGCGCCCACGTCGGGGCGCGCCCGCGCCGCCTCGCCCAGCAGGTAGCGCACGGTGGCCAGCAGCACCGGCGGCGGGCGCAGCTCCTCGGGCGGCGGGAGCGCCTTGCCCGCCGCCGGCCGCGAGTACTCCTTCACCGCCCACCCCGACGGCGCCAGCTCCAGGCGGTGCAAGCGGCGCTGGCGTCTCCGCAGCTCCGCCTCGCGGGCCGGGCACATTCCCGGGCACGTGCCCCGCGGCGGCGGCGGCGGCTCCTCCGCGTCGGCCCCCATCCCCCTGCCCGCGGTGCAGGCGCCCCGTCGAGGCGGAACAGGCACCCGCAGCCGCAGAGCTAGGGCAGGCGCTAGAGAGACGCAGCAGCCGGCACTCTCCGCGCCCGGCTCGCCTCCGAGAAGCCGCGCATCCGCGGCGCCAAAGCCGGACCTCGGTGCGCGGGCGGGACGAGGCGGGCGCGTGGCTTGTCCGTCCCCACGAGAGAACCCCGCCGACACGAGACTTCAGATGCCTTCCGTGTGAAGGCGCATTAAGAGTTTCCGCGCAGGGGAAAGAGCCGGCCCCAAAGCCACGACAGCTCTAGCCCCGTATTTCTATCTTAAGGTCGTGGGAAAGCGGAAAACGACACCCCTGCAAGGTAGACCGCTATGAACGACCCCGGATCTATGCGCAACGCTCTCTCACGTCCCAGGCAGGAGGGAGAATTGCCTACAAAACTCGGAAACTAGCTCTAAATGTCCGTCTGGACTCTCTGAATCTATGTTTCTATCGGAGGCGGGGCGCTCCTCCTTGCTATTTCATTGGCTACAGAAAACATCTGTCACACTGTGTGTCCGTCCCGTCCCCGCGCCCGCCTCTGCTGGTGGGTCCACCCTTGGCGAAAAGTGACACAACAGCGCCCCCGCCGGCGGCTGGCAAACAAACGCGTTTGTGTCCGCATCAGCTTGGCAAGATGTAAAAAGTCTGGGGGGGGGGGGGGGATAGGCTTCCCCCCCAGCCCGACCCCTCCCTCACAGCCCCCACCCGGGGGGGGGGGGCGGCCCCTCATCAAACTGCGTGTGGGGAGAATCAGAACCGATACCAGGAAACACGTCCATGGAACGTGACACGACCCCTCCCCACCCCTCCCCAGCAAAGGATGCAAGGATTGAACCAAAATCAGTGGGAATAAGTACAGTAAAGAGAAGAATTGCAAAGAGGTTTTTTTTTTTTTTTTTTAACAGTGCAGGGGAGACGCCCTGCCCAACAAAACGGGGTCAAGGCAAGTGGCGGAATCAGCTCGGGGCAGCCCCGAGGCCGGCGGAGAGGCCGCTTGGTCCCATTGGCAAGGCAGTCGTGGAGGCGGCCAGGGGGCCAGTTCTACAGCGGGAGATGCTTCAAGTGCTGCTGGAAGATTTCTTCAGCCCTCTGCAGGTAGTCGGCCGTCTTCTTCTTCACGGCCTCCCGGCGGGCTGGGTCAGGGTCCCCTGAAAGCAGAACAGTCATGAGAACAGGCGGAGGCTGCAGCTTCCGGTGGAGGCTGGAGCTTGCCCAGACTCAGCCCTGTCCAGCACAGCCTGCCAGCAGCCTTTCAGGGTGCCGGGGAACCCTAAAGCGGTGCTCCTCTTCTATGAGCAGGGGGAGAGGAGCTGTCCCTATTCATACCCACAGCCTCCTTCCCCTTGGCCTTTGGCTGGTGTCTCCCTAGCGGTTCCTTTTTGTGATTGTAAGCTGTTTGGGGCAGGGACCTCTGGGTTTTCCCATTCCTTTTTCCATCTAAGTCAGTCACTGAGAACTTTTTCTTTGTCCCCTGTCAAAATATGGACATCTTGCTTATCTCCCAAACAGGATGTACACAATTGGAAGTATTTTTAAGGGTTCACACCCCGCTTTTCCTGCAGCGGCAATGCAAAGCTGACACCAGTTCCATTTCCAGAGGAGAGGCCGCTCTCCTCTGCACTTCCTCCTCCTCCTCGTCTCTTCCTTTTCAAAGTCAGGGAGTGGGAGGAAGGGCAGTGGAGTGAGCAGACGGGGGGGGGCTCCCTGCTGAGCCAGGCCCTTAGGCGACAGTCTCAGTTGGCTTCATGAATAGGCCGGCTTTGCCCATGTTATTTTGACAGTGAGTAGCCTGTGAACCAGGATTCCTACCCTCTTGGGCTAAATGCTCATGGCCCACCTGCTCCATTTGGAGAGAGAGCAGAGGAGCGATGCTATCAGAGCCACACACCTACCTGGCAGCCCTTGGAGCAGTAGGTCCACCCCGCTGCGGTAGCCCGAGAACGCCCCTTGATAGTCTCCTGCAGCTTCGCTGGCCAACGCCTGCCTGATGCGCTCCGTGGCCAAGGGCAGGTAGGCACCAGGGTCGGGCACGGCTGCTCCTTCCTGATGCGCCTGCCTTGCGCTGGGGGGCGAAGGCGCCGGTTCATGTTCCGCAGTAGTGACTGCAGCCAGGTCTTCCCCGTGGGAAGGAGTGGCTGCCCCAGAGGCTGTGTGACAAGGAAAAAGCAGATCAGAGGGCACGTTCTCTGTTCCCCTACCGTTTGGAAAGAAAAGGGCAAAAAGGAAGCACGGAGAGAAGAGAGGTGGCCTAGAGTGTCTCTGGGGAAACTCTCTGGGCAAGCATTCTCCTCTCTCCTTCACCCACCAAGTGACCCTCTCTTGGCACCCCTGTCCCCTAAATCACACACAGCCCAGCGGTCACCCACCAGCGCCTACTTCTAAGCCACCTACCTTCCTTACTGAAGGGGTCAAACAGTGCTAGCTCTTGGACCGACAAGAGGCTGCGCGAAGGCGAGCCCACTTCCTGCTCCTCTTCCTCCTCTCCGGCACAGCCAAAGAGAGCTTCCAGGGCCTCGTCATCACACTGCCCGGGCAAGGAGGAACCCCCTGTGGGCAAACCACCCATTAGCGCCAAGCACGCCAGGAGAGTTGAGCCCTCCACCCAGGCATGTGCAGAGTGCCTTTCCCCCAAATGTTTCGCTCGGTGTGGTCCATGCGCCCCTTGCGCCGCCACCGGGCCTACCTCCGTCCTCCGTGTGGGGCTCGAGTTCGAACTCCGCGCTTGGCCCCTCCACGGCCCCACACGCAGCGCCGCACTCAGCGACCGACCCCAGTGCATCCTCCGCAGGTTCGACTCCTTCCGGCGGCACCGGGATCAGAGGGGGAGGCAGAGCCGGCAGGTCACAGCTCTCCAGGGGTCTCCTCCCCTCCCCGCCCTGCAAGACACAGAAGTGGCAATGCGGACCTAGAGGCCTGTGGGTGTCAATGGGGGAACAATGGCACCCAGGGAAGGTTCAGACCCCAGCAGCATCCCCAGGCAGGGCTGGGGACTGCCCTGAAAGGATGCGGCCAGCCTGCGTGGAGGCAAAGGCTTACTGGTGGCTTGAGATATGCCTCTTGCACACACACACACCAGCATCAGCCGCCTCTCCCACCACGATCTGGTCCTCCGCTCGCCCAAGCCGAATACCTGGAAGAAGTCTTTGAGTTGGGGGCTGTTGTTCAAAGCAGGGATGTGAACCGTGAAGCGCAGCATCACCTCTGCGGCCCTCCTCCGCTCCTCAATGACCTCTGGTTCAAATCGGCCTGCAAGGAGAACACACACACCCTCCCCCGTTACAAGGGGCCATTGGAGCTTCCCTGTCTTGGGCCCCCAGAGAACATAAGAACACCCCTGCTGGATCAGGCCAAGGGCCCATCTAGTCCAGCTTCCTACATCCCACAGCGGCCCACCAGACGCCTCAGGGAGCACACAAGACCACAAGATGCCTGCATCCTGTGGCCACTCCCTTGCACCTGGCATTCCGAAGTAGCCTATTACTAACGTAAGGAGGTTGCACCACCCATCACGGCCTATAGCCCACGATGGATTTTTCCTCCAGAAATCTGTCCAATCCCCTTTTCAAGGCACATGGGCCAAGCGCCATCGCCACCTCCTGTGGCAAGGAGTTCCACAGATGAATGACCCGCTGGGCAAAAAAAGGTATTTCGTCTTATCCGTTCTAATTCTCCCAGCACTCATTCTGAGTGGCTGTCCCCTGGGTCGGGTGTTGTGAGAAGGTCCCTCCCGCCCCATCCCAAGCTCTCACCAAAGACGTGGGCCTTGGGGAAAGGGGGGAAGTCCTCCAAACGGCGGAAGAGGTTGCGGTGGATGTAGGCCAAGTCTCCGTGCAGTTTCTTGAAGTCACTGTAACGCTTCCAGACCACAATCTGGGGAAGGGGGGGCAAAATCCAGGTGAGACCCTGCCTTTCCTTTTGCTGCCTCCCTGCTCACTAATGCTCCAGCAAGCCCCCCCCCCAAATAATGCTCTCTATGTCAGTCCCATGTTTGCAGACTCCACCTGTTGAGGACCCCCCCTCCCATCCCAGTGGTTCTCAAATGTTTTCACAACAGGACCCACTTTTTAAGATGACACTTGATCAGGACCCACCTCAGTTTATGAGACTTTAAGGGTGCAATCCTAACCTGGAGTTAGGCCGGCACAGTTAAGCCAGCAAAGTTTGGCCGGCACAAGGGCCACCGTAAAGCATGTTTGGACCACGCTCGGAGAGGCCAGCATACAGACGTGCGCCATCCTCCCTGACTCCGAGAGTGGTCCAAACGCGCTTTATGGTGGCCCTGGTGCTGGCCGAACTTTGCCTGCCTAACTCCAGGTTAGGATTGTGCCCTTAGTCTGTGGAACTCACTAACACTAGATGGCTATTAGCTTGTGTGGCTTTAACAAGGGATGGGATGCATTCGCTGAGGGACACAGATCTCTCAGGATGCAACCATAATCCCTTGTGTCGGCCGCCCTTTGCTGGTCTAACTGTGTTGGCCTAACTCCAGTTTAGGAGTGCGCCCTAAGTTAAGTTGCTAGTCCTCATGGCTGCGGGGAGAAATGGAAGACGTGGGCGGTTCTGGTTGGGACCTGCCTGCTGCTTGCTCTCCTCCCTCCTGGCACAAGGGACATAGTAAAGTATGGGTGGACCACTCTTCAAGTCAGAGAAGCCAGCACACAAACATGCGCCACACCCTCCCTAACTCAGAGCGTGGCCTAAACATACCTGACGGTGTCCCTTGTGCGGGCCAAACTTTGCTGGCCTAACTGTGCCGGCCTAACTCCAGGTTAGGATTGCGCTCTAAGAAAAGGTGATCTAAAAAGAAAGAATGTTCTTATGTCTTTATTTACATGTAATGTTTTGTTTATGTGTTTGCAAAAAATAAACACACACCGCTATATCAACTTCTCGCAAGGAGGCAGCCCTAATGAACAGCCTCGAGGGATTAGCAATGTGACCTAGACTTCACCTGCCCCCCCCCTAGCAGGTGTCTGATCCCACCTGCAGCATCACCTCCCTGGGTCCTATCTGGCTGCCTGCCAACTTCCAGACTGAGCTCAGCCCCATACACGATCCCAAGGAAACGCCACACCAGGGTCTACACACTCCGTTCCTGGGAGATTCCTTCCCACACCTGGGCTCACCTCTTTGACATCTTCTGGATTCACCTTGGAAACAAACTGGGGGGAGAAGAAGAAGAAGAAAAATCAAGGTGTGGCGCACAAGCCGCATCACAGTATCACAACTTGGAAAAGTGTGAGACACACACACACACGCACACACACACACACACAAATTATTACAGGGCTGGAAAGAAGAAGACTTATGAAGAAAGACTGCAGCGTTTGGGGCTCTTCAGCATAGAAAAAAGGCACCTGAGGGGGGACATGATTGAGATACACAAAATTATGCACGGGAGGGATAGAGTCGATAGAGGGATGTTCTTTTTCCTCTCTCAAAACACTAGAACCAGGGGGCATCCGCTAAAACTGAGGTTTGGGAGAGTTAAAACAGATAAAAGGAAGTCCTTTTTTATCCAGCGGGTAGTTAATTTGTTGAACTCTTTGCCACAGGAGGTGGTGATGGGATCTGGTCTGGATGCCTTTAAGAGGGGATTGGATGGATTTCTGGAGGAAAGGTCCATCGTGGGCTATAGGCCATGATGGATTGTGCAACATCCTTACATTGATGGTGGGCTACTTCAGAGTACCGGGTGCAAGGGAGTGGCCACAGGATGCAGGCATCTTGTTGTCTCGTGCCTCCCTGGGGCAGCTGGTAGGCCGCTGTGAGATACTGGAAGCTGGACTAGATGGGCCTTTGGCCTGATCCAGCGGGGCTCCTCTTATGTTCTTATGCACTGTGCTTAGTGCAGCCTAGGGTGTGGTTTAAGCATCCACACCTCGTAAAAAAATGTCCTCGGAGAGATTTATGACCTGCCCCTTGGAGCCCTGCAGCATGGAAAATCCCAAGGGGAGAAGTGGGGCGGGAAGTGGGAACAAAACTTTGCTACTAGGAAGCAAAGTGGAAGAAAATGTGGGGTGGAGGAGAAGGCTGAAAATACGGGAGGTTTCTCAAGTCACCCGTATATTATAATGCACACAAAAGAATACAGCAGTGGTTCCCAAACCTTTTAGCAGCGGGACCCACTTTTTTTAGAATGACAATCTGTCCAGGACCCACCGGAAGGGATGTCATGGCCGGAAGTGCCATCATTGTGACTCCAGAGCCTGCTGCTTTCCTGAGAAGGCAGCCATCAGTTGGGTGATTTCTCAGCCACTTTCCAATTGGAAAGTGAATCGGAAAGAAAGAAAGAAAGGAAAAAGCCTAATTACAATCTTGGAACAAGCAGAACAGTCCAGATAAGGGAAAATCAACCTGTACTTTACATCCTTCCTTCCTTCCTATTCACAGCTTTGTGTTTAGCCTCTTAGGAGAGATTTCTCTCTCGTTTGGCCAATATAAGAGCCTAACCGGACAGATCTCAAAGATCGGGGTTCAAATCCCGCCCAGCCGCCTCTCAGCCTCAGAGGGTTGTTGTGCGAGGGCAAAACGAGGAGGATGAACCCCTGGAGGAAGGGCAGTTATTTCCTATGTAGGGGTGCAGTGGAGGAGGGAACGCCACCCCACACCCCCTGGGGTGCGGAGAAAGCACTCTGCACATACACAGGAGCTGCGTGCCGTTGTCTTTGCAGACGCTGCTCCAAGCTTTGCGAGGCGGGGCTCAAGTTGAGCAGGGGCTGCGTGTGCATGCACAGCCGGGAGTTCCCCAGGCGCTGCTTTCCTCCTCCTCCACCAATGCAAGATCCCAGCAGCCTCCCCTCACCTTGGCGGTGACTTTGTACTCGGTGTAGCCCTTGGGGTGGCTTCGGGGGTCGCTGACCGTGTAGTGCCGGTGATACTCGTGCTTCGCGCGGCGTGACATCTTTTTGGCGACGCGGCCCCTTTAAATCAGGGAGCTTCCCTTGCGAAGGTAGCAACAGCCCACGGTCGACGACGGCCAAAAGGCGCATGCGCAGCCGGGCTCACCCCACCCAAAAAGGTTAGATTGACTGGAGTCGGCATGACGTCATTTTCTTGAAGCTTCCAGAGCACACAAATATGGCTGACTCAGATCCTTCCCGCCAATGAGGATTGCCGCGAATTCACGAATAAAAATCTTCCTGCACGTGTGTAAAAGTTAATATCAACTTTTTTAATCATGCCTGCGTGTTCTGCATACGGGTGTGCGAATCGCTTTACGAAAAATGGGATTTAATTTCCATGGAAAGGTTCATGTATTCACATTACATCGGTATGTAATATTTCCCCCCTCCCCATTTACACGTTTTTCCCCGCCTTCCATTTTCTACTGTAATATTTTCGAAATTCTGAACATTAACAGAATTTGTTTTATGGGGGGGGGGGTGAGTGTAGAAGTTTAAAAAAATACTCTTAATAGTCTAGAAGTAAAAAAGAATTACTCTCATATTGACAACTACTTGTGTTATACATTGAGAGATTTTACTGTAATTTTCCTATATATTTATCTGATTTTTGCCCACCCTCCCCTTTTTTGCTTTCCTTCCCGTTCACACTTTATTTTTACTTGTGTAGATTTCAAAAAATAAGTCTGTCAAAACAGTGCAATCCGAGTTTAAATAGACAGCAAGTGGCATTTCGTCCGGTGTGTTCAGTAATATAATTACGCGGAATTAAACCTTGGAATTGCATATTAACTCATAATAAGGTTACCAATGATGTTTCTACATTATCACACGTTTTTATTTTCCTAAGTTTTTATTTTTATTCAGTCCTAAACAGTACCAGAAAAGCAATCTGAAATGCTTGGAATGAGCAATGTTTTGCACTTACCAACATGGCTGCTAAGCCCGCCCCCGGCTTCATTCAGCAGCTATCTCTTCTTAAGGCATGTTGCCTCCTGTCATTATTCCTCCAAGCTCACCCCACCACCAAGCCCTCGCCTCCCTAGCCAAGGGAGCGTCTGCAAAGTGCAACTCTGGGCATCCCTTGCAAGTTAGGGCTCCACTGCGAAGTGCCGAATTGAAACGTGCTTCTTGCTCATCTTCCACACTCAAATCAACCTTTTATGATCTCAGCACCGGCCCAGGAGGAGCACTAGCTATGCCTGTGGCATAGCTAAGGTGGGTGCGGGGGTGGGGGGGGCAACTGCACCAGGCAAAAAGCTTGAGCGGGGGTGGGGCGCTGAGCCTGACACCTAGTGGCCCAAATTGTGTAAATCTTGGTAAGCAGGAGTAATACCCCTGTTACATGTCACTGCAAAGGGAATTTTTCATGCAGAATGCAATGAAACAAATTGCATTGGAATGTCTGGACCCTATCCTATCCTAATGGGTTACGGCCCATTAACCAGAAAAAACGTTTTATTTAATTAAATTTTATCTCTGGCTGTCTGTGTGTGTGTCTACAAAAACCTCCTTTGACCACTGTGAGCAACTTGGGGCAAGGACTGGTTTTCTCATGCTCTGTCCAGCACCGTTCACAGGCAGGGGGGCTGCCCCCCCTTGTAAGCAACCCACAGAAGACCAGGGGAAGACAAATGGTCCTCCTGCAAGGACGCTGTGCAGGCCAGTCTAGGAAATACAAAGACGCTGCCCAGAACCGAGAAAATTATTAAGAGGCCATCGTTTTGGATCATACTGACAAGTTTTATTTGTAGGAATTTCATGCAACTCTAGACAGAGTACCAGGAGCAGGAAGGGCATTTCCCCCCCCCCCCCAAAAAAAAGAAATCCCCTATCCTTTCCTTCCTTCAGGCAGGAGCCGTGTCCAAAAGCCGCACTCGGGAAGCACACCAGAGGCCTTGTTCCCAGCGTGAGCGGGAGAGGCAAGCCCCAGGGCCATAGACCCCACAGTCTGGGAAACCAGTACCAGTACGCTGTGTGTGGGGGAGAGCTGGAGATGAACCGGTCCCCAGCACCGCTCAGTCGGCTGTGAAAATCCGGCTGGAGATGTCGTCTAGCAGCCAGTCGATCCCGGCTAGCAGGTTCTCCCCGGTGAACGCACTGCAGCTCTGGATACACCAATGATGGCTGTGGATGCTGTCGAGGTCCAAGGCCTGAAAAGGTAAGTGGGAGATGAAAGTCTTAAGAACAGAAGGAGAGCCCTGCTGGACCAAGCCAAACGCCCATCCAGTCCAGCTTCCTGCATCTTACAGTGGCCCACCAGATGCCTCAGGGAGCACACGAGACCACAAGATGCCTGCATCCTGTTGCCACTCCCTTGTATCTGGCATTCTGAAGTAAGTTTCTGAAGTAAATATGAGGTAAATAAAACAGAATTTGCTATCCTAGAATGTAAGAGGATCCCTTTTGGGTCAGGCCAAAGGCCCATCTAGTCCAGCTTCCTGTATCCCACCAGATGCCTCAGGGAGCACATGAGACCACAAGATGCCTGCATCCTGCTGCCACTCCCTTGCGCCTGGCATTCTGAGGTAAAAATGAGGTAAAGGAAACAGAATCTGCTATCCTGTTGGTGGGGAGGGAGCTATAATAACTTGCAACCCAATCTGGGCTGTAAGTACGCAAGAAGAGCCCTGCTGGATCAGACCAAAGGCCCATCCCGTCCAGCTTCCTGCGTCTTACAGTGGCCCACCAGATGCTTCAAGGGAACACACGAGACCAGCGTTCTGTTGCTGCTAACCTGGCGCCTGTCTATTCAGAGAAAGCCCACTTCTACAACCAGGAGGTTGCACGTAACCATCATGGTTTGTAACCCGTGATGGATTGTTCCTCCCGCAATCTGCCGACCCCCCCCCCTTTGAAAGGCACCAAGGCCTTCAGGTGCCATCATCACCCTATCCGGTGGCAAGGAGTTCCACAGGTCAGCAGCCCGCTGAGTCAAGAAATCGGTTCTTGTTGTGAGCGGGGGCCCACCCCGATCTGGGGCATCGGGCCCCATGGTCAAGAACCCATTGGGGCTGCTAAGATAGGGAGGGCTTGGCTTGAGCACCCCTTCCGAAGTGGGTCCGGAAGGATCAACTTCCTTTAGGGCAGCCCAGAGCCCTGGCAAAGGTTTACACGGTTGAATCTCCACCCAACCTGGCAAGGGCGTGAGCCAACTTTGGATTGGAACCTGCCCTTGGATCCCAGCCAACCAGCTGAAGACCACTGTCCTGCCCCTATCAACCCGCGGGGTGTGTGTGTGTCTCACCTCCTGGATGGCGCTGGAGCTCAACGCCCCCGGCAGGTCTTGTTTGTTGGCAAAGATGAGCAAAGTAGCTCCGGCCAGGCGCTGTGGGGAGAGAAGCACGAGGTAGTGAGGAGGGCTGCCCTGAATTCGTGGAGCACCAAGGCTCTCAGAACAGTGATCTAGAACATTGGTAAAGCACACTGTTCCCTGTATTGGAAAAGGCAGGAGCCACCCCAAGGATAGGGAGTGGTATCAGCAAAGGCCCCTTGTCCCAGATAAACCAGGGATTACAGGGTTAATCCCAGAAGGTATTTGCAAGCCTTGCACAGGTGTAGATGGGTGTGGCTGATGAATTAAAGCCTGCCCACTGATATTGTATATTGTATACAGTATATTGTATCAGTATATTGACCTAGGTACAAAGCTAGGATGAGAGATGGAGAGGGAACTGAAGGGACCTGGGATGGGACCTGGGAAGGTCCTGGAGGAGGGCACCAGGCAGGTGCTGGACTGCAGGCTGTGTAGGTACTGGAGGATGGTACCTTGGTAAGGAGCTTGGTAGGTACTGGAGGATGGTACCTGGGATGCAGTGCTGGACTGATGGAGTGCTGCCTGACTGCCTGAAGGACTGGCTGAAAGACTGGAGAAGGTAAGCTGACTGTGGGAAACAGTTGTTTGGCTGCCACGCCCCTGGAGCCACCAGTGGAGGAGGCAGCTGTAGCTGGGACAAGCTGACTGACTCTTGTCTGGTGGTGGGGTTTGTTTGGAGCAAAGCCAGTGATGAGGGCAGTCTGGAGGAGGCTGGCCAGCCAGTGATCCCAAACAAAAGCTGCTGGGAGAGAGGAGGCCCAGTGGGTGACTGACCCCCCTCCCTCTTGCCTATCTCTGAGGCTGCTCTGTGGGGAAACTAGTTAGCCTAGTGTGGGCATTGAGGACCTTGGGGAGGCCCAGGAGGGAATTTGGTGGAATAGAATCTTAACTTTAAGTTCTCTGTTGCAGGATGGGATTTGGTGGAACATTCTCCCCCCCCCGCCCCGGTTGAAGCCTCCCTCCCACGCCTCTCTCCCACCTCCTCCACCAGAAGGCTCTGCAGCTCCTGCCGACAATCGTCTAGCCGCTGGCGGTCCGCGCTGTCCACCACCCAGATGAGGCCGTCGGTGCTCTCAAAGTAGTTCCGCCAGTACGACCGCAGGGACTTCTGCCCCCCCACGTCCCAGATGTTCAGCTTGAACCTGCCAAGGGAAAGGCGAGCCGGGTGAGGAGAGTGTGTGTGCGTGTCCAGGGTGTGAAGAAGCCGGCCCATCTGACAGACCTACTGAGTCAGGCGCCTAAGGTGCAGCAGGAGGGCGCCTCTCGCTTCCGTTTGCCTGTACTGCTGCTCTCTCCGGCTTGGAGAAGAGGGCAACAGAGCGGAAGTGTGGAGGAAAGGAGAAGGGTGGGTGAGCAAGAGGAAGAACAGGAAATGTGGAGGACAGAGTGGTTAGCTAGCGGGGGGAGAGGAAATGGTAGGATAGAAGAGTAGGACAGAGTGTCTCTGGCACTCTAGCACACCTCTCTCCTCTCCTCCATATCCCCTCTTCTGTTTTATCTTCCTTTCCCAAGCCAGGGAGTAGTGGAGGCAGGTGAATCTGATGCCAGAACAGAGGCGCTGCTGGGCGGTTTTGTACTGGCTCCAAGCGAGAGCTGACCAAGCTCTCACAAGAAGGGAGAGTGGAAGGTGTAAATGGCCTTCTCATCCCTCCACGCCAGCCCGGGAGGACAGGGACAGGCTCACCCACGATGCTCCAGCGTCTTGATGTTGAACCCCAGCGTGGGCGAGATGGTGTCGATCTCGTCCCCGTTGAACTTCTTCAGGATCGTAGTCTTCCCGGCGTTGTCCAGGCCTCTGCAGAGGAACGGGTTAAAGAGCAACACGGCAGGGCAGGATGGAAAGGAGGAGAGGGGAGGGGGCTTTGACCGGAACCCACAAGCCTCACCCTGATGGACCCAAATTCTAGCCAAAACCAGGAAGACAATTGCAAGCCCGGCTAGAGAGCTAAGAAGCCTCTGGGAACCCACCAGCGAGACCCAAGGGCAAAAGGACACAAGACAAAGGCCCATCTAGTCCAGCTTCCTACTGCACCTTAATTCTGACTCAAATAGTCTCATTTTCCAACTGCTTCGAGCCTCGTTTCCCTCCAATTGGCTAACCCTCATTGAAAATAAAATAAATGCCTTGGGTTTATCCCTCGACTCCTTTTATATGTTATCCGCATCTGAAATTCTAAAAAAAATTAAACGAAGAGTTCTGGACATCGAACAGCAAAACCTCTTCAGTGCGGCCAACAAAACTTGTTCACCAATGAACTTGACTCTTCCCTTTAAATGTGGACACTCAGCTCCTTACCTCCACGCTCCACATCGAAGGGCATTTTCTTTAGCTTGGTTCAATGCGATGCCCTCTGCAGTTTTGACTGGCAGATTTTTGAAAATCCCTTACGCTGACAGGCTTTGTTCTTGTAAGTTAAATTGTATTGACTCAATTACTCATATTCTTTTAGTTTGTCCTATGTATGCTGCACTCCGCCCTCAGCTTTTAGCACCAATTTTAAAGAACAAATCAGGTTTTTCTGATGCTACTAAAGTCTATTTTTTGTTGAATGATTCTCTTAACGATGTATCTGTGAGTGTGGCAGCTTTTCTATATTGTGTTGTAGTCTCGCATAATAGAGACTAGTTCCTTTGGAAGCTCAACTGTTCCTTTTAAAGCTCAACATTAAAAAAACTAAGATCATGGCCACCACTCCCATCACTTCCTGGCAAATAGAAGGGGAAGAAATGGAAGCAGTGACAGACTTTATTTTCCTGGGCTCCAAGATCACCGCAGATGGTGACTGCAGCCATGAAATTAAAAGACGTTTACTTCTTGGGAGGAAAGCTATGGCGAACCTAGACAATCAAAAGCCGAGACATCACCCTGCCAACCAAGGTTCGCCTAGTCAAAGCGATGGTTTCCCCAGTAGCAATGTATGGCTGTGAGAGCTGGACCATAAGAAAGGCAGAGCGCCGAAGAATAGATGCTTTTGAATTATGGAGAAGACTCTTGAGAGTCCCCTGGACTGCAAGGAGGTCCAATCGGGCAATCCTGCAGGAAGTCAAGCCTGATTGCTCCCTGGAAGGACAAATCCTGAAGCTGTAGCTCCAACACTTTGGCCACCTCAGGAGAAGAGAGGACTCCTTAGAAAAGACCCTCCTGCTGGGAAAGATGGAAGGCAAAAGGAGAAGGGGGCGGCAGAGGGTGAGATGGTTAGATAGTGTCACCGAAGCGATAAACATGAAGTTGGGCGAACTCCGGAAGCTAGTGGAGGACAGGGAGGCCTGGCGTGCTGTGGTCCAGAGGGGTCGCGAAGAGTCGGACACGACTTAGCGACTGAACAACAACAACAACAACAAAACCTGTTCCTTCTTTTTCTTTTGTTAATCCTCCTATTACTTGTGTGCTCTGATTATGCCAATAAAGGTTTGATTTGATTTAGTCCAGCTTCCTGTATCTCACAGTGGCCTGGCAGATGTCTCAGGGAGCACAAGAGCTCTCAGCGGCTGCTGTGCAAAGGTAGACCGCCCCTGGGCACAGAGGCTCCACACTGGTAGAGCTTGCCCTCATTTCTAAAGCCATCTAAGCTAGCAATCACCACCTCTGGTGTCAGGGAATTGCAGGAGCCAAGAAGGTCGCTGCAAATAGATGCGGTAGCAGCAACCTCTGCTTTCACCTCTGAGGCTGAGGCATTGCAGAGACCACCAAGTGTTGGAAAGTGTGGAGGGGCTTGCTACATTTCATTTAAAGGGGGAAAGGTGGGGACCCGGCTCAGGGGCAACCCCCACGCCTGCAAGGGCCCTCCCACTGCCTCATCAAGGGGCAGGGCATTGCTAAGGACCTGCCAGCAGGCTGGGTGATCGCCTGCACAAAACAGACGTTCTTGCCTGGAAGCCTGCGCATAAAACCCCGCTGAGAGAGGGCTGGCCGCAGCTCCTCCGCAAATGCATTCTGCACATGCACAGAGGCACTGTTGCAACACCCCCGTTGCTTCCATGCGCTATGTAAGACCATGCACCGCCACGCCCTCCCGCGCACTTTAGGCAAATCCCTGGTTTCTTAATTCCTTAATTAATAAGGAAAGGAAGGGGGGAAAGACCGCCTCCCGAGCCCACCGCGGAAGGATACAGCATCAGTAGCCGCAGCTCCCGCTCCTTCTGCCGCATCTTCTTGAGGATGCTGAGCAGCCCCATCGCGCGCTCCAGCAAGACGCTTCCGCCTCGCCGCCGGCCGGACCTCTTTGGCTCCTCCCTAGCCCCGCCTCTCTACCTCAGCCCACAGCCAATCAGCAAGGCTCTCATGCCAAAGAGATAACAAAATAAGAGTTTAGGCGCAACCCACACCTCCGGTAATCGTGCAAAAGTGCGGGGCAAGAGTCATTGAACAAACGGGTTTGTCTGCTCTTATCCCTTTGTTATAAATTATTCCTAATAATAATAGCAATGGTAATAATAATAGTGATGCCTCCATATTTAAAAAAAGCTTAGCAAGAAAAAATAGTTGTGGAAAACCTCATTTTGTAATCTTGAAGAAACAGTTTAATTCTTTCAAAGCATTGCAACACATATCAAATCTTTAATTAAACAATTTTTTTAATTTTTGCTTGCTTTGTTGGAGTTTCTCAATTGACTAGTAATTATTATTTGCCCACGCTGAGACTTGTTTAAGCACCTACAAACAGAAACCGCAAGTCGTGCTAGAGAGCGATTAAGGCTGTATCCTCTTTGTCTTTTCCTCCAGGAGAAGCCGAGCAGGCCGCCGGGAAGGCTAGAGCGCCCTTTTCTACCATAGAGATTATCCTTTCGCTACGGTCGTGAGGAATACATAGATATAGGAAAAGGCTAGAGTGACACTTCAGTTTGGAGATTATCCTTTTTGGTTCTTTGGATAAAGCTACCCTTAGAGATCAACGAAAAATCCAGGATTTTAGCAACGCTCTGATTGGGTAGCAATTTGTGCACTCAGGAATAAAACAAGAGCAACAAAGTTCATCCACTTGCTGTCTCTGGTTTCATTTTGTGTAGAAACATGTTTTATTTATTTAGACTTCTTATACAAGCATCAGACTTATTTATACAAGTATTTATGCTTGTATTTAGTTTATGTAAACTTCTAGCGTGTTAACAGTATTTTAGTGTAAAACCAAACTTCTAGTGTTGATTTAAAGCTTAAAAAAAATTCCTACCAGTGCAAACAATCAATAGCCTGCTATCCCCATGTTACAAACTAGCAGCAGCAGCTCCCTAGAGGCAAGTTCTCGTTCTCTCTCTCTCTCTCTCTCTCTCTCTCTCTCTCTCTCTCTCTCTGGCAGACAAGCTGCTTGTCATCTGCTGTCTGCTCTCTCCCTGCCTTAGCTGAAGAGCAAGGAAGATCTTCTCCAGAACGGGATCTTCAGATGGTCTCTCAAAAGGGGAGGTCGTGCTGTTCTCTCCAGATGTCCCTAGTGGTCTCTGAACCCCTCAGGCTCAGCCAGCCTCCTTTTATAGCCCACCGAGGCTTAACTCAACTCGGCTGGTTATCACATGCTATTTCAGCAGAAGAGCAGGAAAGATCTTCAGAGTGGGATCATTAGAAGATCTCTCTAAACAGGAGACTTCCTGGGTGGTATCTTCTCTCTTGATGTCCCTGGTGGTCTTTCAAGAGGGGAGCTCCTGGTGGTCTCTCCGGCTATCCCTGGTGGTCTCTGACCCCCTTGGGCTCAGCTAGTCTCCTTGTTATAACCCTCCAAGGCTACTCAACCAGGCTGGCCACACCCCTTTCTGCACTCCTTCCTCAGTTTTCCCTCTGGTCCAGCTCCCTCTCCCTCCTCCTCTCAGGGAAAGGGGCAAGTCTGGGATTGTTGCACATTTCATCTCTGAGCTCAGCCTATCGCAACGCGCGTCCACAATGCACAGCGAAGGGCTGAAGCTCAGGGGTTCTGGCCAAGCCCCAACAGGCCCGACTCAATGGCACTCTTAACAGGGAAGAACAAACCAGACAAGTCCCATAATCCCTTGGCAGCCTCCCTACTTAAAAAAATATCTTCATATTATGGGAACTAGTAGATTTGATGGGACATTCTGGAATTTAGATTTTTGCCCAGCCTCGGAAAAGATCCAGCTGTTCACAAGTCGTGAAAGGCAGCAGATTCCCAGCCTTCCTGATGCTGCAAGAACCTCTCAGATTTGGGGACAGTCCTGCTTTAGTGTCTTCTTTCCCACCAGCAGTCAAAAAGAGACATTTAAAAAACCACACACACCAGTCAGTCACTATTTTCAAAGATGGTTTAATTTGTTCTGCCCCTCAGAGTGACAGTGGATAAAAGTCCCCCAACATCCCATAATAGCAGGCGGTGTGGGAAGATTATGCTGAGGTGGGTGCAGGCAAAAAAAGATGAGGGGGAACAGAATGGAAGAGACACTCTAGCCTACCACTCTCCTCTCCTCTGCAGTTCCTCTTTTCTCTGGTGACTGTCTAGCCCACTGCTCTCTACTCCTCCACACTGCCTCTCTTGCTTTTTTTTGAACCCAGGGAGCAGAAATGGCAGAAAGGGTGCCTCTCGCTAATCTGCCCCCCGCCCCCGCGATTGCTGCAGCCTTCCTCGAGGATCAGCCTGCAATGCAGCTCACCTTATTTCTCCCGGCCCCGAGTTCAAGACTCGCAGCTCTGTGGCTGCCTTCTCTGCTTTCCTGCCTGCCGGCTGTGCCCCCTCCTCCTGAGACTGAAGGCCCTGGCCTGCTTGCAGACCTCACAGGAGGGAACTAACATGGGGTCATCCCCAGGCCACACCATGCAGGGCAGGAGAAAGAGGATTCTTACCTCGCTGGCGTCCCCACACCAGGCGGGCTCAGGTTCAGATCTGGCCCTGCTGCCAGGGGATGCGTTGGCCGGCGGCGACATCGTTTGGCTCACCCAGGAAGGGGCAGGGAGGGATCTAAAACAGGTGGCCCACAGGCATCTCACAAGCCCAGTTCTTCTGTTTCATCCCAAGTTCTTGCCGAGGCACCTCGTATAGGTGCAGGAAACCCCTGAGCACACGCGCACCCTGTTGAACAGTTCCACAGTTCAGTATTGCTGTGAGGAGGTGGGCAAGGGGCAGCTAAACCACACCCAGCCCAAACAGGGGCTCGGACATCCCATTAACCACACCTGAACAGGAAAGGGCCCTTCCTTCCAAGGCGGGCTGGCCCCCCAAGATGGGGGGGGGGCGCAGAATGTGCAGGCATGCTGAAGGCCCCCAACTGAAAGGCACATGAGAATCCGAACGCCACCTGCGTCATCCGTGGCGTTGAATCTCGGGCGAGGAATGAGACAGGCAGGCGCAACTTCAGTGGACAGGGAAAGCGACTCGGAGCCCGGGGTTGATTGGAAAAACAGTGCGCAGGGTGCTCGGTCGCGACTGCCGAAGGCACAGGGGCGCACTCAGTTCGCCCGGACTCGTGGCGCACTTCGAAAGGCTTCTGGTGTCTTGGGAGACCCTGGCAAGAGCCCTGATTTCGGGCTGGGGGCTTGCTTGCTGTCTTGTGCACTTAGACAAGAGGAGCCGTGGACGGGATGCGTCCCCAATCTGGATGGGATCTGGCCCCCCAAGCAGGGGCTGTGTGCGTTTCCGGGCAGAATTTCAGCCTTGCCCACCCCCCAGCCTTCCAAGACAAACCTGCTCCCCCCTCCCTGCGGAAGGAGTTCAGGGCAACCTTAGAGCCAAAGACCCCTGGACAGTGGTGTCATCCAAATGATTTAGGAACAGGTACTCACTTTTGATTGGCACTTGTCGGGGTCCGCCCACCAGAAGTGATGTCATAAGCTGGAAGTGATGTCATGACTGTTGCCATGGATGTGATCATGTTTGTAATAACTTCAGCTTGTGGTTAGTTGATTTAACTTCTATTGCTTTGCTTTCTAGAGATGTGTATATACATATTTTGCTTCAACTGTTCCCTGGTTAAATAGCAGGGGCCAGCTTCGAGTGGGCGGGGCCAGCTCAACTTCTAGGAACCGGTACTCGCGTAGTGGTGCGTAGTGGGTGCATGACATCACTGCCCCTGGACCAATCACAAGGAGTTGCTGCACTGTCCCAGCCTACAGGGCCCCTCTATCCGCCCCTATCAAAACCATCTCTTCCCAGCAAGTCCCCCTAGTGTAGCATCCGCTAACCCTCCCGCTCCACATCCTCTCCCGGAGCTTGTACTAAGGAGGGGAGAGGAGGAAAGGCTGGATGTCGGTTTAGGGGCACCTGGAGAACCTTCACACTCGCGTCAGCTGGCCGGCGACGGAAGAGGGCTGCCGATGGCTTCGGACCAGCTCTGCCTGCTTGCCTTCCCCTTCCTCCTTCCAGGCTCGGCTGTTCACAGGGAAAAAGAGAAAGAACCAAGGGGAAAACAGGGTTAAAACGGAGGCGTGGCCGAGCAGGGGCCTGTGCGTCAAAAACGGCAGGGCACAAACGGTGGACTCCAGGACGTGGCCCGGGCCGTGGGTTCGAGTCATGTGACTCGGCGAGCACGGAACGAGGTTAGTGGCGGCGGCGGCGGCGGCGGCAGCAGAGCCGAGAGCAGGGAGCAGACGAGTCATGATCTTGAGGGGAAAGGACAGGGACACGGGGGGGGGGGGGGTTAACCGAGGCGGGAAGGTGGAACGAACGCCGGGAAGCAGGAAATCGAGGAGCAGGTTCGACGTGGGCAGGCTCCCCCATGCAGACGGCGGGGTGGGCGGCATCAGACGGAGAGAGGGGACCCATGGAAGCGGCGCGGATTTGAGGATGAGACGCGCAAAGGTTCTGTAAAAGCCGTTTAATGGTCGACGCGGAAAAAAGCAAAATACGACAAACCCACCCACCCCCGACACCCACAAACGGCAGGAATAACCAGTCGTACAAAGGAAAAGCGCCCAACGATCTGGAGTCGCCCAGGAAGAGAGCAAAGCAAAAGGGTGGGTTCTCTGGCTTCTTTCAACACCGCCGCGAGGATCCGAGTTCGGGAGGCGCCGCGGAGTGAGCGAGTGAGCGAGCAACTGGAAGCGTCGCAGTGGCGTTTGGGCCAGCAGAAAGAGTTCAGGGGGCAGGTGGGGAAAAACAACAACACACCCCACACACACCCCACACCGGATGCGTCTCCACGAGCGAAATGGTCTTCGGAGCACTGCAGGTGCGCGCGGCGAGGCAGGCGAGAGGTTCTCCAAAGCGTGTGCGGCGGAACGACCGGCCCAGAGCGGAAAACGAGGAGCGAGGGGCGGGGGGCGAGGGGGGTGAGGCAGGAGGGGGCGGGCAGCGTCACCAACCTGGGAAGGCCGTCGAAGGCTGAGAGGGGGCGTTGGAGGGAGGAACTCGGTGTCACCGCTCCCGCGGGGCCTCATCCAAGCCTGCAAAGAAACCTACGCCGTCGAGGTGCACGTACAGGCAGGCGGGGAGGCTGCTTGGGCGCACGGCGCAACCATGCGCGCGCATGGAGGCATGGGGGCGCACGCGCACACACGCCCGCCACCGGCAGCAGAGGGCCCAGTCCACAGGTTCTCATTGATCGTGCCGGGGGCGCCGAGAGCGAGCGGTGTGTGTGTGTGGTGCGCGTGCGCGACCGCACGGCTGAAGCGCATGCGTTGGGGGCCCTCGCTCCGGCGTCGGCCCGTCACCCCGCCCTGCCTCTGCCAAACACTTACGGCCGCGGCGGGCCCTCCTCAGAACGTCTGGGCGTACTGGGCTGCGTAGGCGCTGGCGTACCTCTCGTAGTACTCGGCCACGTTGTAGGCGGTGCCAATGCTGTACTGGGAGTACGTGGCGGCTGCGGCGGCGGTGGCCGCGGCGTAGCCAGGCTGGCTGTAGGCTTGGCTGTAGGTCTGGTTGGCGGCGGCGGCGGCCGCAGCGGCGTAAGGGTCAGTGTACTGGGCCACGACGGCGGCGGTGGGGGTAGCTGTCCGCCTGCCCACGGGGCTCCGCTCCCTGTAGGCCGCCGGGGGCGGGGCCACCGGCGTGGGCAAGGACCGGTCGTAGGCCGCCCGGGCCCGGTCATACAGCTCGTAGGAGTAGCGGTCACAATATTCCCTGTCGTACCAAGCCCTGGGGCAGTAGGGCGCGTAGGCCGCGGCCGGAGGGGGGATGCGCCCCCTGGAGAAGTAGTAGCTGGGGGCTGGAGTGGGGACAGCCACCCCCTTGGCGGCCCGCAGGGAGCTGTTGCTCTTGGAGAGGGTGACAAAGATCTTCTGGTCCTCCAGCGGGGTGTCGTTCAAATTCAAGATGGCGTCCATGGCCTCCCGCTCCTTGGCCATGTGGACGAAGGCGTAGTTCTTCACGATGTCGCACTCCACCACCTTGCCAAAGCGCTCGAAGAGCTGCCGGATCTGGGCGGTGGTGGCCTTGGCCGAGACGTTGCCCACGTAGATCTTGGTGGCGTTGCGGATCTTGGAGGTGGCGTACTCCACCGTCAGGTGGGCGCCGTAGAACTCGCTCTTGTGGAGGGCGCTGATGGCCTGGTGGGCCTCGTCCTCCTTCTCCATGTGGACGAAGGCGAAGTTCTTCAGGATGTCGCACTCGTTCACCTGCCCGTACTGCTCAAAGAGCTTCCTCAGCTCCTCGGCGGTGACCACAGGAGACAGCCCCCCCCACAAAGATCTTCACCATGGTGAGGCCGCCAGGAATTGCCTGGAAAAGAGGGAAGGAGCTTGAGCCCAACGTGAGCACGAGCACAGGGGTCCATCTCTCCTTATCTGGACCAGGGGGGTCCTTAAGGCATCCCTAGGGCAGTGCTCCTCAAACGGTGAGTCCGGACCCACTAGGTGGGTCGCGGGCCCATTTCAGATGGGTCCCCGTTCATTTCACTGTGTACTTTAGGTTTCGGGCCCATCCTCACCTGGAGCGAGGCCAGCAAGGTTTGGCCTGCACCAGGGCCGCTGTACAGCGTGTTTGGACCACTCTCGGAGTCAGGGGGAGGGGATCTGGCCTCTCCGATTCCACTCCCATCAGTAGCACAGAGATTTTCCCAGCATCCTCCAGGAGGCGTGGTCCAGTGGTGATGGGGGCATCGCCTTCTCTCCGGGGTTTTGGAGAGGTTACTGGGGGAAGCGGTGGTGGAAAGTGGGGGCTTCCACAGGCAGGTCGGGGAGCTACCGGGGGCTGGCGTGTTGAGGGGGGGGACGTCTGCTGCTCCTCCTTGGGGTGAATCGGAACCCCGTCCGGAGGGACACGAGGGAACCTCGTGGTGGGGCGATCGGGGCGGGATGGCCCCACCCCCACCCCACTGCTCCCGCTCCTTATCTTGCAACCTTGCTCCCACCCCCAGTCGGAGAGGGGCGTCCTTGGCACGATCTCGCCCCGCTGCGCCCCCCCCCCCCCATCGCTCACCGGCCCAGGCTCGGGGTGCGCCGCCGCCTCCTCCTCCTCCGCTTTACGCAGCGTTCCCTTTTCGCTTTTCTCTCTCCTCCCGGGCTTGGCAAGGATGAAGCTGGCTAGGTCTGCGCCATGTTGGTCGACTGGATCATGTGATTCGGGGGGGAGGGGTGCTGGCGGCACCGCCCCCCCCCCCCACGCCCACCCACTCGGCCGCCCACCCAGCCCCTGAACTCTCGGGCTGCAGGGCGGGTGACGTCGGGACGCGCGCGCAGGCGCGGGGCTGCAGGGCAGGCGCGCACGTGTGGATGCAAGCCAGCCACAGAAACGGGGCGGGGGGCGTGCACCGGAATCGGGGGCGCAGCGTGCAGTCCCCCTTCTCAGCCCGGAATCTGAGGGCCTCTGGCGAGCCTACCTCGCAGGGCTGTTGTGTGTGTGGGTGGAATCCTCTCCTGGGCTGGCCCCCCTGGGTTCCTTGGAACAAGGGTGCAAGAGACCTTCAAAACCACCATCCCCACCCAGCTGTGCCCAGATGCCTGTTTGGGGATCCCCCAGCTCGGTCATTCAGGGGTTGCCCATTTGGCCCTGGGAGCCCCAAAGAGGCGTGTGTGTGCAGGGAGTAAATTGCACCCAGGCTTGGGGTCCAAAAGGGGGCCCGGAAGCCAAAGAAGGAAGCCCCCAAATTTCCTGGGATCTTATATTTTCCAGTCTCACCAGAGTCCATGAAAGGGGGGGAAGGGTTGCAGGGGGAACTTTGTACATGGGCAGGGGATCTGGACGTTTCCTGCAACCCCCGGAAATGTTTGCACATATTATACGAAGACCAGCGTTCACATGTTGTGTGACCCGACCTTGTTTTATACAGGCCTGGCCCGGTATATATTGCGGGTCCGTTCCGTCCCTGTGGACACCTGAACCCGTGGATAGTGGGGATGCCTTTTTAACGATAGGGGAACATCAGAGGTTTTGCTGCAACAAGATTAGAAAAAAAAAAGAGGTTGGTTTAATATTCCCCTGATTTTTTAATAGACATCCCAGGCATCAATGGATAACTGAAACCGTGGATACTGGGGCACACCAGTATAGTATAGCCCATCGAAATGGTGATCCAATGATTGTATGATATTATGATCTCCAGTGGAGAAGGGAAGGGGCCCGAGAGAAACTTGTGTGTGTTTCGAAACCTTTATTGGCATATAAATAAATTTCACAACATAAATACAATAACAACACTGAACGGTATATAGAGCAAAGTAATAGAGGAATGAACTCGAAACAACAAGCAAAATCATAAATTATGGGTTAAAATGGAAATTTCCAATAGATATCCTGCAACAGCAGATGTAATAGAAGGACAGAGATCACTCAGGAACAAGGAAAGGGAATTGGGAAAAAGAGAGAGCCACGGTTCAAGGAATAACTGGCGAAGGGAGAAGTGAGCCGGGCAATGAAATAAAATATGGTCCAAGGTGTCCGGCACCAAGTGACACTTTGTATGCCGCAAACTTTGTATGCCGCAAAACCAAGAAACTTTGTATGCCGCAAAGAAACTTTGTACCTCCCAGAGGCCCTGGTCAGGGGCAGTGCATGCTCAGTGGTTAGAGCCCCGGCTGTGACTGCTGAGGTCATCTGTCTGGTAGGTGGGTGAGTGGGGGGGGGGTGAACGTCCTCTGTATCTGCATGCACATTGATTTGCCCAGCACCTGCGCATGCATAAGCACATGATGGTGCAATGTGTTCTGCATGATCTGTCACGGGAGGAGCTCTGTCCTGGGGGAGATGCAGGGAGCTCTCGCACGACGTCTTAAGCCCAGCTTGTTTTCTCCAAGGAATAGTGCAAGGAGGTTTGGCCTTTGGCCTTCAGTTTCACTTGCTCCTGTGAGGCTGCCTGCGGGGTCAGGGCCTTGTTCCGCTGAGCTCAGTGTGGTCCAGCACGGACTGGCAGCAGCAGCTGTCCAGGATTTCAGGCCCAGAAGCTGCCACCGCTGGGACTCAAACCTGGGCCCTTTGGCCAGCAGGCCAAGGAGCTACAGCTGCATCCCTGGCCCTGAGCACAGGACAAATTGGGAGGGCAGTCGGGTCACCAGGCATTTCTGATGTCAGCCCAGCTCCCGGCCAATGGGACGGGCCCATCTGTGAGGTCACAGATGCGCAGCCCAGGAATTTGCCCCCTCCTCCAGAGGACTTGATCTGCCCCTGCTTTTCAAACCATGTATGCCCTGCTGTGGGGTTTCTGGCTCTGCCAGGCAGTCTCGGCAGCGAAGAAGACTGCGCTGGGTGGCAAGGGAAGCCCCGTTCCCCAGATGGAGTGCGCTTTCTTTAGCTCCTTCGTCGGTGGGGCACTGCTGGTCGGGCTAGGATGGCTTGTGTGGAAATTCGTTTTGAAGGACTGGAGGAAAGCCCATGTGAGTAAGGGTTGCCGATTGGCAGAAATCTCCCCCTTTGCGCCATCTTTTTTTCCCCCAGGTAGACAATGGTGGGTAAATGTGAGGCATTTCTGGGACAGTAGCCCCACCCCTTTCCCTGCTAGGCCCCACCCTTCTTTGCGTGCCCCCACTCCTTACCCTGCTAGGCTCCACCCTTCCTTCCTTGCCCCACCCCTTTCTCTGCTAGGCCCCACCCCCTGTTGCTTGCCCTGCCCCTTTCCCTGCTAGGCTCCACCCTCTGTTGCTTGCCCTGCCCCTTACCCTGCTAGGCTCCACCCTTCCTTCCTTACACCACCCCTTTCTCTGCTAGGCCCCACCCCCTGTTGCTTGCCCCGCCCCTCTCCCTGTTAGGCCCAACCCTCTGTTGCTTGCCCCGCCCCTTACCCTGCGAGGCTCCACCCTTCCTTCCTTGCCCTGCCCCTTTCCCTGCTAGGCCCCACCCTCCATTGCTTGCCCCACCCCTTTCCCTGCTAGGCCCCACCCTTCTTTTGTGCCCTGTCTCTCTCGGTTCCCAGCTCCACCTTTTATATATAAAAGGTCTCTAGCAGCCTTGGGTGCACAGAATTCTGACTGTGATGTAAGTAAGTAAGTAAGTAAGTAAGTAAGTAAGTAAGTAAGTAAGTGATTAAGTAAGTATTAATTAATTAAATGACCACCAATCAATTAATAAGTTTTTGTCTAGTGGGTTGCCATAGAGTGTCATTTTTTTTTTTAAAAAAGGACCAGGTCCCAGTGCTGAAAGGTTTGTCCTAAAACGAACCCTGAAAAGGAAAAATGTTCTGGTGTCCTGCTTTCCGGCACGCAGGACGCCCCCAAAGCGGTTTGGGTCACAAAAGGAGCAAGATTTAGATTGTGAGCCCTTTTGGGACAGGGAGCCATTTAACTTTAATGTTATTATTTGCCTGTAAACCGCTTTGTGAACTTTGTGTTGAAAAGCGGTATATAAATACTAGTGATTGATTGATTGATTGATTGATTGATTGATTGATTGATTGATTCATTGAAGACAGGGCTCGCTGTGCCAACAGGGAGACAAGGGAGACCACGGCATCCGAACCCCCATTGGAAGTGGCATGCTGTGCTCGCTGGAGACCAACCAGAGCTCCCCCTCTGCTGGATATGAGAACCCCCCTCCCCGCTTTACAAAGTACTTTTCTGCCCAGCTAACAGTAGCATGGGGGGGGGGGGAATGCATGCAGGGCTAGGACTGTCCTGACTCTCGAGGAGCAGTGGCGTTTCTATAGGGAGGGCAGAGCTCTAAGTTTTGCAAGAAGCCTGACCTTGCAGTGGAAAACACTCCTCTCCTGCACCGTTCTAGCCAATCCTCACAGGGAAAAGCAACATCTTGGCGTTGCTTACTGGGTACAGCAGCAAGGGAGAGGAGGGATTTACATGACAGGGTCAGGCTCCTTGCAACACTTAGAGCTCTGCCCTCCCTGTAGAAATGCCTCTGCCGAGGAGATCCCCTTAAGGCCAGCCACGTGCACAGGAGCTGCACTGAAAGGGCTTGCCTCCCTGCGCTCACGCTCCCTTTCTCACCCTGAGGCCTCATCCTGGGCCTGCCGCTTTCAGAGGCAGGGCGCCACAGCTGCTCTGCATCCTCTCCCCCAGCACCACCTTCAGCAGCTCACGCGCCTGTGTCCTCCCCAGTGCCCCGCGGCTGTGGGCGCCGCCTGACCGCACTTCTTTCCCTCCCCAGCAGGCTGAGCCGGTGGTGCTGGCCTCCCCGGACGAGTTGGAGAGCCGCCTCCTGCATGCCTTTTCGCAGATGGAGAAGGAGCTGGTGAAACTCGTCACGTGCGTGCGGAGCTACAAGGCCAGCCTGGTCAGGCGCCACCGTGGCTGCAGGGGGCCCAAGTGCCAGCAGATCGGGGAGAACGCCCGGGCCTTTAACTTGGTGCTGTACGATATCGTGGAGTACTGAGCCCGGAGTCCCGTTCCTGTCCCCAGAGGGCAGAGAGAGGAAATAAAATAACGGCAGAGAATGGGGCGCAGCGCATTGACTGACTCGGCAATCCGGAGACTGCGCATGATTGTGTGTGCCTGCGCATGGCTGCAAGCTCCTGGAGTGGGGCGGAGGGAGGAAGGAGAGGATGAGAGGAAAGCGA